>PITA01002493.1:0-160373 GCA_004023965.1 Spilogale gracilis
AGAGAGAGAGAGAGAGAGAGAGAGAGAGAGAGAGAGAGATATCACAAGTAGGCAGAGAGGCAGACAGAGAGGAGGAAGCAGGCTCCCTGCTGAGCAGAGAGCCCAATGTGGGCCTCAATCCCAGGACCCTGAGATCAGGACCTGAGCCAAAAGCAGAGTCTTTAACCCACTGAGCCACCCAGGTGCCCCCTTTTTTTTCCTTTTAAAAAAAGTGTTCTACATGTTTACAGTAAAATATATGGAAAATTCTTAAAAATCTCAAAAAAATTTCAAAAATCTCACCATTTAAAAATAACATTTTGGGGGGCACGTGGGTGGCTCAGTTGATTAAGCAAGCGACTGCCTTCGGCTCAGGTCATGATCCTGGAGACCCGGGATCAAGCCCCACATCGGGCTCCCTGCTTCGGTGGGAAGCCTGCTTCTCCCTCTCTCACTCCCCCTGCTTGTGTTCCCTCTCTCGCTGTGTTTCTCTCTGTCAAATAAATGAATAAAAAAATCTTCAAAAAAAAATATAACATTTTGGTTTTGGTTTTTTATGAAAATGGGATCATGCTGCATATGTGGGTTTTTTTTTTTTTTAGATTTATTTATTTATTTATTGACAGGGAGAAACACAGCTAGAGAGGGAACAAGCAGGGGAAGTGAGAGAGGGAGAAGCAGGCCTCCTGCTGAGCAGGAAGCCCAATGCTGGGCTCAATCCCAGGACTTGGGGAAAATCCAAACTAAGAATGAGGTTATTATATATCTGATATCTGATAGACTGGTAAAAGTAAGAAAGCTGTATCACACCAAGCATTGGTGGGCTGTGGGGATTTATAGATGGATGCCACCATCCTGGAGACTGTCAGGCACTGCCAATGTAGATGAAAAGTACAGTTTATGACAGAGTGATCTGCATAGTTCCAAAAGAAACTGTTATACAGGTCCTGGGAATATGGATCTCGCTTTGTGATGAGGAGGAGGTGGAAGCAATGTACATCCTTATCACTGAAGGAGGAGAGAGGTAAAACTAGATGAACATATATCATGAAATATTCAACTGTAGAACCAATAAGCTAATACTCATACAAGCCCAGGGACAGCTCCTGAAATGAAATTGCTGAGTGAAAATATTAACTAAATGAGAATAATACCATTTATGTAACAATTTGCCTAATATAAATTACATAATACACATTATACAACATATATACAAACAAAAAACTGCACACTAAACACCTTAGAACAAGTGACTATGGTAGTGGAGTGGGGGGTGTATATGTAGGAGATAGTTAACAGGGATGAATAAAACAATGACTTGGCCCAGGCCAACGATGACAAAGTGTCATGAACTGAAATGTATGAACAACTTTAACCCTCATTTCAGTCCAATTTGTACAAAATAAAAATAAGCAGTGCAAACAAAGTAAGGGAGAACAAACAGAAGTGAGAAAAACAAATAAAGGCAGTTTCACTAGTCTTCTAGGGTGTACACTACTGAAAACCAAAAAACTCATGCCCTCTTCAAGACCGATTAGACAGATGTTGAAAGCCATTCACCCACCATTCCCTGCATGGACTCCTAGGGAACACTGCTATTTGTAATTCTTCCTCCAGGAAAAATGCCTCAGTATTCCAACTTGTGATTTCCTATTTCCAACCATCTAGGAAAATCAGCTATATCATCATTTAAAGCCCAAGAGGAATTTTTATAAACAGACATTAAAAGCAGAAATTTGGGGGCACCTGGCTGGCTCAGTGGGTAGAGCATGCAACTCTTGATCTCAGGGTCATGAGGTCAAGCTCCATATAGGGTGTGGAGCCTACTTAAAAAAAGACAGAAATTTGTTACAGGTTTTTTTTGAAAATTGACAAAAAATACATATACTTTACTTATGTATGTTTTAACCCCACCAAAAAATTCTAATAAAATTTTTTTAAAGATTAACTTATTTGATAGAGAGAGAGCGAGAGCGAGAGAACATGAAGGGAAGGGAGGGTAGAGGGAGAAACAGACTCCCTGCTGAGCAGGGAGCCCCCTGTTCTCCACCCCAGGATCCTGGGATCATGAACTGAGCTGAAGGTAGCCTCTTAACCAACTAAGTCACCCAGGCACCCCATGTTTTTCCTTGTCTTATCACATTTGCTTTCCCTCCAGAGTTTTTAAAATTTGATTTGGTTACCATACCTGTCATCACAAAGGTACCAGAAGCCTAGCGGGAAAGAACTGTGAACAACTAATGTCCTAGATCCCCTCAAATACCCAGATAGTAGCTGCCATCTGGCGTTATGATTTACATACCCTTAAACTGACTAAAAATATTTTAAGTTAATCCAATTGTTGGGTCGAGTATCTTTTAACGTGTCCATTTAAAAACACAATTTGAGAATACGATTTCCCCTGTTAATCTTTAATGACCAGCAGCTAAAGAAGCAGGATTTAGACTCCTAGCTGCTTTCTCAGGGGAGGTGGCAGGGCTGCAAGGAGAGTCTTAGGGCTCACCAGCACAAGCTAGACTTGAGAAAGCCAGACTCCACTCACCTCAATGCCCTATATCTTGTTAAAGCTTTGCTGGACAATTATGTTTGTAACATATATACTCTGTCTGCTTTGACAAACATAGTTTTAAAAATTATTTCTATGTATTCCAACTGGCGAGAAAATTTTGTAAATTACATGAATAACATAGGACTTAAAGGCAGTGAGTAGAATTTAGTTTTTTATACTTTGTAAAGGGTTAATAAACCTTATACCTGAGCAGCAAGGGACTCTGAAAAGAGAGCTCTTGGCAAAAAACCATCTGCCAGCATTTAGCTAAAGCAGGAAGCCAAAGGGATAGGGAACCCCATATCAGCATTTTGAGTGCCATCATTAGAGACAAGGAACATCTGAGAGGACAGAAGATGACTTCAGGTATGCCATACCAAATCCACAAGAAGAAGAAAATACATGCAGCATAGATAAAGAGACACATCATTTTCCCCTAGCCAAGTAATTTTTACTTTCAGAAACTTCTTAGGCAGGGACACAAATTCAAAAAGATTAAGACAGTATGGGGTGCCTGGGTGGCTCAGTGGGTTAAAGCCTCTGCCTTCAGCTCAGGTCATGATCTCAGGGTCCTGGGCTTGAGGCCGCATTGGGCTCTCTGCTCAGCAGGGAGCTTGCTTCCTCCTCTCTCTTGGCCTATTTGTGATCTCCGTCAAATGAATAAATATAATCTTAAAAAAAAAGATTAAAAAAGATTAAGATAGTATGACCACATTAAAACTGTCTTCATAACTATAAACGGTATAACTGTAAGAAGTTACTATACATAGTAACTCAAAAAAGAGAAGCCCAGATATGTTACTATCCAGTGAAACAATATCAGAAGTTTTAATAAATTTCATATGTACAAGGAAAAAATTTCACTCTTCCTAGGTGGGACTTCTTGTTTGTTTTAAATGAAACCTCCTTATCAGAAAGAAAAATGTTAGATTTCTGGATGTATAGAATGTGAATTGGAAAGATTTATCAAAACCCTCAAGTTCAACTCCCTCCCACTGAAGAGAGGAAAAAATAGTGGCTCAGAGAGATGTAGTGCTTTCTCCCAGACCAATAAAGTAGTCAAGAGAAATGAAGACAAGACTACTTTTGAAGGCCTAGCGCCTCGCTCACCTGCTCCTATTTCCAGATACCTCTTGGAGAGCTCTTTTTAGGCAGTCACAGGTCTTGTACTTTCCCTGACTCAGGAATGGACTGGAAGTTTTCCACCAAAGGTATCAAGAATCACGATATTGATAACACTGCAGTTCTTCAAAGTGACATTCCATCATGCTAAGAAATAGTCTATTCAGGGCGCCTGGGTGGCTCAGGGGGTTAAAGCCTCTGCCTTCGGCTCAGGTCATGATCTCAGGGTCCTGGGATTGAGGCCCACATCGGGCTCTCTGCTCAGCGGGGAGCCTGCTTCCTCTTCTCTCTCTGCCTGCCTCTCTACCTACTTGTGATCTCTGTCAAATAAATAAATAAAATCTTAAAAAAAAAAAAAAGAAATGGTCTATTCATAAGAACTGAATAATAAAATGAAAAAAGTGGATGACTAACCTAGCTTATGGTCTGATCCTATGGAAGAATTCAGAGTGAATCACTCTGTAACTGAAGAAACAAATTAACATTTTCTTTTATGATTTAAGCACCTATCAGGAGTTCTCTACTTAATTTACTTTGCATATTTCATCATCATATTTATACCCAAAAGAGCTGCTCTTACAAGACACAAACATCTGCCAAATAAAGACTTAAAAGATGTCTGAGCCAGGGCTGTGTTTGGCAGTGGTAGAAGACAATGTTCTTATTCAGCAATCAAAACGATATAAAAAAAAGTGTGGGGGGGCGCCTTGTTGGCTCAGTCAGTCAAGCGTCAGACTCTTGGTCATGATCTCATGGGTCCTGAGATGAGCCCTACATCCGGGCTCAGTGCTCAGCAGGGACTCTGCTTGAAGATTCTCACCCTCTGGCTCTCTCTCTCCCAATAAATAGATCTTAATTTTTTTTTTTAAAAGAAGAGTTGTAGAAACTAAAGATGTATTTTATTATTTATTTTACAGAGAGAGACAGAGTGTGTGTGTGAGCATGAGTGTGGGCAGGGGAGAGCAGACTCCCCACTGAGCATAGAGCCAGTCAGAGGGCTCAATCCCAGGACCCTGAAATCATGACCTGAGCTGAAACCAAAAGCTGGTCACTCAACTGACTGGGACACCCAGGTACCCCTGCAGAAACTATTCCAACATTTAAGTTCTTTCAGCAAAAGTCTGTTAAAATGTAACTCGAACAATGGGTTCTTTCTACATATGACATAGCCCACATTAACTCAGAGCAATAGCAGTTTACAGAGGCTTTTTATTTTTAAAACAGAAAACTAAGGTTTGTATTCTGAGTCTATTACTTACTAGTTGCAAGATCTTAGGCAAGTCAGAGATCTTTCTTAGTCTGTCCTGGTGTTTAAAACATGTGTAACATTATTATTACATATTTCCAAAGATTATAGTTAAGATAACTGGTAAATTAGAAAATATACAGAAGCACTGTATGGTTTATACAAAAGCAATTTTTAAAAGATTTATTTATTTGAGAGACAGCGAGAGCACATGAACAAGTGTGCAGGGGGAGGAGCAGAGGGAGAGACAGGATCTGAAGTAGATTCCACAGTGAACCTGGAGCCCACTGTGGGGCTCAGTCCTATAATTCTGAGATCATGACTTGAGCCGAAACAAAGAGTCAGAAGCTTAACCAACTGAGCCAACTAGGTGCGCCAAAAATGCAATTTTAAAAGGGCTTTGTGCCAGGTGAAAACATCCTATTTAGGTATGCCCTTCAGGCTCCACTATGTCACTTGCAACTGTTTTTAACTATCACACAAAGTTATGGGCTAGTACTGAAATAACTAAAGGTTGAATCATTTTGTGATAAACTCCATGCTCTGGCTTCTTCTCTATCCCACCGTTGTTTATAGTTATGCTTTATATAAGGTATAAGGTTGATTTAACATTCATAAAAAATACATCTCAGCTCTGGAAGCACGTACATGAAGATGAAGTTACATACAAGTTACATGGAAAATACTTTTCTTTGTGTTTAAAATGTTAACCTTAATTCTGACAAAAACCATTCTTTACATGCACAGCCATGACTAAAATGACCAGTCCCCAAAGTCTTATTCAACCTACAATGAATATCATTGGAGTCACACATTTTACTGTCTCTGATCCCGCCTTGAGTTGTTTATGTTCAAGAGGGGCCATCCCAAGGAAAAAAGACTGACTTTCAATCACTGTTATTCTATATTTCATGACAATGATGTGTTGCTGGTGATACGTGAGGTATATCTTTCAAGAGTTTACGTAGACCACTTACCAAATTCAGTTTGCCATGTAGCAGGTACTAGTTTATTATGCTTTATTTAATCAATTTTCTGCTTTACAGTTTAGCCAAGAAGAGCTGGATTTGGAATATGGGCCACTTGGTTCTAAATCCCACATTTTACTTGATCCTACATAACTGTTAGTAAACTGAAACGCTACTCAGAAAGCTGCAGGAGATCTGCAGGGCTTATGAATCTCAGTCATTTAAAACTCTGTCTTTTAAGTCTTCCATTTCACCTAAAACTCAGTCCCACATTGCCATGAAAGTATTAGCTTTTCAAAAAACATTAGACTTGATACAATGGAAAAGATTCAGCCTTTTTTTGCTGAAGTTTCTCAACTTCATCATTATTATTTTAATAATAACCTCAAAGGAAAAAAATTCTACTTTTTTATGACATAATTAATATTTTCTCAATACTTCATACAACTTAATAAAATTTTCTTATATCATAGCTACATATTCAAATAGGAAGAAACTAGTTTAATTATGGCTTATCACAAAAGGAAGAATTGAGAAATTGAGTTGCCAAGCATCTCCAAAATAATTTTACTGTGATTATAAATTAATGTTACAAAATACAATTTTCCTTATCAAATTCTATTCTGTAATTCTTTTAGTTTGAACTCTACTATTAGTGATTATATAGATTCAATTAGAAATAAAAAATTCAAAGGGACTCAAGTAAAAATGTACATTTTCTTTCTGTAACAAAATATCAATGCTGTTAGGTTTTAAATAAAGTAACTTACTATAAACATAATGTTAGATTACATATGCCAATGTATTTTAATTATTGACATTATTGATGGACATAACTGAACATAAGCTAATACCCATCCTCATACTTGTGATCAAAACAAAATTACAGGGGCACTGGGTGGCTAAATCAGCTACCCATCTGCCTTTGGCTCAGGTCATGATTGTGAAATCCAGGGACTGGGCCCCACCATCAGACCCCAGCATCAGGCACCCTGCTCAGCAGGTAGTCTGCTTATCCCTCTCCCTCTGCCCTCCTCCCTGTTCATGTTCTCTCTCTCTCTCTCTTTCTCTCTCTCTTTCAAATAAATAAATAATCTGGGTTTTTTTTTTTTTTTTTTTTTTTTAAGAAAAACAGGAAAACCCCTAAAACAAAGCAAAACTACAAAAACAAATCTTTGGCCATTATGAAGTTACACATTTTTTTGTATTAGAATTCAACAGGCTTTATAGAAATTTCAGTATCATTTTAGGATTTTACAGATGATAATGAACTGAAGAAGTAAATAATTTTGCTTACAGAATGGCCGAGTCTCATGTTCAAGCTCAGTAATGGGTCAGATCAAATCACTTTCACTTATTCATTTGACAAATATACATGGACCACCTAGTACATGCTTATAATGAGCTCTAAAAACAATGGTAAAGGAAGAAAAGACATAATTCCTCCTTCATGGAACTTAGTCTTGTAGGAAAAAGAGACTTCAATCAAATAATCCTACAAATAAATGTGAAATTATGAACAGTGGCGATATGGGTTACACTGAAGGCCTATCCAGCATGGCAAGTGGTTATGAGCATGGGGACTACGATAAAGTGGCATGGACTAAAATTCCAGCCTTGTCACTTCCTAGTTGTGTATGTCTAGATGACATACTTCACTGTTTGCATTCCCATGTTCTCTTCTGTGAAACAGAGCTAATAATACCTGGCTCGTAGAGTGGTTATAAGGATTAAATGAATTAATTCACATAAAACACCTAGAATAGTTCCTGTCATACAGTCAGCACTCAATAAGCAATGACTGTTACTTGAAGAGAAGCTGGAAATCTGGACTTGTGCCAGTTTGGAATCTCTGCTCATGGGGAAGGCAGGTCACACAAGACCTTGTAGGTTATAATCAGGTCCTCAGTCTTAAGTGACCTAATCAAATGGCTGGTTTTTTTTTCCTTTTTTTTATTAAAGATCTTGGGGACAACAAATGAGGTACACTGAGGTGAGATATCAGGAAGCTAAACTGAATGGTTTAGTAACAATATCTTAGTATCTTTCATTCTGATTGCCACTTGAAGAACTTTCCTACAGTACGCACTCCCTTCTAAGAAGTTCCCCTGTGGCTGTGCTGGCACCCCACTCATTAGCAGCTTTTATAGAACCAGGCAATCTTCTGTTTATCACTTACCTGTAACTGCATTTCAAATAGGTTCATGGCTGGGGAGGGCTGGGTACTCAGTCAGTTAAGCGTCTGACTCTTGGTTTAGGCTCAGATCATGATCTCAGGGTCATGAGAAAGAGCTCCACTTAGGTCTCTGTGCTCAGCAGGGAGTCTGCTTGGGATTCTCTGTCTCTCTTTGCCCCTCCCCCAGCTCTCTCTCTCTAAAACAAATAAATAAATATTTTAAAAAATATTAAAAAACAAAACAAAACAAAACAAAAAAACCCAAATATGTTCCTGGATAACAACCCCCTTAAAGGAAAAAAGTCATCTATTACAACCTCCTAAAATGCCATTTGGAATAAAGTTCAACTGTCATCAGCTGCATCACAGGAAATACACTAGAGGCCTCATTAGGTAAAGTCTTCCTTGAGAAAGGCATGGAAATGCATATGAGTGTGCAAAGGAAGGAATTCCTCCTAAGAACAGACAACAACATACATACTAAGAATCACTAACCCTGAACTAGAAACACCTCTAACACATTTACTAAGTCAGGAAAGCAATGGGTAATTCAAACAGTAGAACCTCAATATCTCAATTCTCAGAGTCAAGTAGCAGAATTGATGCAGTTAGCTCAGAAGCAAAAGATCTAGCAAAAAAAAAAAAAGTGCAATTATTCATATTACTATGCCTAGCTTTTTAATGTTCACATACACCCTGTACAGACTCATTAGTCAGACTGGCAAAAGATGAGAAAATAAAACTCAAACTAGCAGACAAATTTTACTAGCTTTAAAATACTCTGCAGAAAAATAACACCTTTCTGATAACCCTTCAGATTATCTATTACCTTCTCCTCTAACTTTATCTATTTATACATTTTATTAGAGTACAACCTAATTCAAATTCAGCTGATCTTAATAACATGTTAATAAATTCAAGAGTTAAAAACAACAATTAATGTTAATAAAAGCTATCGGTATTTTTAATGTTAAGGAATTTAAAAAGTTTGAAAATACAATCAACATAATCATCAATTAAACAAACTAAAATCACTCTTTTAGATGGTAGGTTCCCCAAACATCATCTCAATACACAAAACATTACTTTTTTTCCCCAACCTGCTACATTAACAGTATCTATAATATTATGATATTACATATTTTGTCACTAATGGCCAGTCAGGGCTAATTAATCTCTAGGTGGCTCTACTGACTCAAAAAATTTACATGAAATGATAGAGATCAGGCTGCAAGTAGAAGATACAAACCTCAACAATTTAAGGACAGCATGAGAGGAAAATGACAACAACAAAAACACATGAAAGTAATAACAAACTGTTTGTAACACAGGAAGGAAAAAGAGAAAGGATCAAGAATTCTCAGAATGGTACTAGAAATTGGGGAGCCTTTGAGAAAAATGTATTAACAATGAACAGAACAGGTGGGTGAGGACAAAAAACTAACTTCACCATGAGAACTGGACAAAATAAAACTAATCATAGGTCCCTAACACTTAACCTCAACTTTTCAAAAGATGCCAACTACTTCAATTCAAAAATACTGATTTTTCTAAGCATATACAAGGAGGAGACAGTTTCACTGGTCGTTTAGAAGTGGGACAAAAGACTACTTTTAATTTCTAAGTTTCAGGACCTAGCTATGAACATTTACTATTTTCACAAAGGATGAGGAAAAGCTACTTCAGTTTTTTTACTTAATTAATAAATTCATTCATTCTAAGAGAGAGAGTGTGTGTGTGCAGGCACGCACTGGGTAGAGAGGTGAAGGGAGATGGGGAGAGAGAATCTTAAGCAGACTCCACACCAAGCACAGAGCTGGATTTCAGGACCCTGAGATCATGACCTGAGTTGAAATCAAGAGCCGAATGCTTAACCAGCTGAGTCACTCCCAGGTACCTTATTTTTTATTTATTGTTTAATTTTTTTTAAAAGATTTTATTTATGTATTTGACAGAGAGAAACACAGCTAGAGAGGGTACACAAGCAGGGGGCATGAGAGAGGGAGAAGCAGGCTTCCTGCTGAGCAGGGAGCCCGATATGAGTCTATCCCAGGACTCCAGGATCATGACCTGAGCTGAAGGCAGAGACTTAACAACTGAGCCACCCAGGTGCCTGAAAAGCTACTTTAAAAAAATCATTTGGTCCACATACAGGTAATAAACCAGAACACTATAAACCTTCAAAATTCAACTTTCCTTTCACACTGTAATCTGCAAGTAAAATTTCAAGAATTTCAGAAGGGTCATGGCGCATTAAGAGAGAAGTCAATCTGACCTCTCTGGGGAAAACAAGAACAAAAACTTTACATGGCAAATGAGTTTAGAGTTCTTAAGAAGATCGCTACAAATATCAAAGACACATGAAATTCAAGGAGTGAAGGACAGTGTTAACAGGAATAATATGAACAGGTATAATTACCATCCACTACACTGATCTGTACCTTCGCTAAGTCTCTAAGAGAACTCTGGTAAAAAAAAAAATTATTTTTTACATTCCAGTAATAATATCCCTAGGTAAGAAACTTCAGGATAAAATAAATCTAGACCAGCACTGTCCATCTGAATTTTCTGTGATGATGGAAATATCTGTATTGTCCTACATGGTAGGCAGTAGCCATGTGTGGTTACTGAGCATTCGAAACACGGCTATTGTGACTAAAGAACTGAGATTTTACTTTTAATTGATGTAAACATATAGAGCCAAATGTGGCTAGTGGGTATGTACTAAACAGTACAGATAATTAAGATAGGACCACAGCTAACAATCCTGTAAACTTGACTGATATTACTCTAAGTAGAATACAGTAAGATATCACTAGCAGGAACAATGTTTTAAAACCTGACACCAAAGCTATAAAGAAAATTGGCACCATTTTAAGAACACACCAGGGTGGGTAAAGTTCACTGTATAACCAGTTCTGCTATTTTTGTGTGTTACGTGGCATTTATTTTTCTACATGCATTTTACTCATTATCATTCATTCTTACAAATATTTCTTCCCCCCCAAATAACTGTAATACTTGTAATAAACGCACTTCAATTGAGCCCATTAAAAAAGGAGCAAAGAATATGAAATATTTTTTCCAAAGAAGATATACAAATGGCCAATAAACACATGACAACATGCTCAAATATTTTTAACTATTAAGAAAATACATGGGCGCCTGGGTGGCTCAGTGGGTTAAAGCCTCTGCCTTCTGCTCAGGTCATGATCTCAGGGTCCTGGGATTGAGGCCCACACCAGGCTCTCTGCTCAGCGGGGAGCCTGCTTCCTCCTCTCTCTCGGCCTGCCTCTCTGCCTACTTGTGATCTCTCTCTCTCTCTCTGCCAAATAAATAAATAAATAAATAAATAAATAAATAAATATTTTTTATATAAAAAAAGAAGAAAATATAAATCAAAATGACACTTTACATTCATGAGGAAAGCTATTATCAAAGAGGGATATAATACCAAGTGTTGGTGAGAATGTAAGAACTGGAGCACTCAGACATCGCTAGTGGGAATTTGGCAAAGGAAAAAAGTAAAGCTGCTTTAGAAACAGTTTGACAGTTTCTCACAAAGTTAAATACAGAGTTACCATATGACCCAGCAATTGCACTCCTAGGTATACACGCAGAGGAACTAAAAACATATCTACACAAAAACATACAAATGTTCATAGCAGCATTTTCTTTATAGCCCCCCAAAACAACCCACATGTGCATCAACTGATGAATAAACAAAATGTGGTATACGTATCCAAAAGCATATTAGTCAGTTATAAAAAGGGATTAGGTATTAATTCATGCTACAACATGGATGAATCTTGAAAATATTATGCAAAGAATAAGAGGTGGACAAAAGTCCACATATTGTCTGATTCTATTTATGTGAAATGTCCATAATAGGCAAATCCACAAAGTAAATTAGAAATTTCCAGGGGCTAGGGGGAAAGAGGAACAGAGAATGATTGCTTAACATCATTAACATGGACAAGGTTTATTTTGGGGGTGATGAAAATGTTCTGGAGTAACATGGAGTAACATGACCATGTAACTCTGTGAATGTACTAAAAACCACCGAATTCTACACTTCATTATTTTTCCTTTTTATAATAAAAGAAACTTTATTTAAAACTGCTGAATTTTTACTTCAGGTTTTTAAAATAATAATTTATTTTATTTTTTCACTGTTCCAAGATTCATTGTTTGAACTCTACACTTTAAATAAAAGAGCAAATTTTATGGTATGGGAACTATAACTCAAGTTTGAAAAGAACTCCAATCTGGTTTTAAACTATTTTTTAAGATTTATTTATTTAAGAGAGAGAGAGTCTGTGTGTGTGTAGAAGCAGCGGGGGGAGGTGCAGAGGGAGAAGCAGGCTCCCTACTGAGCAGGGAACTGGATGTGGGATTCAATTCCAGAACCCTGAGATCAGGACCTGAGCCAAAGGCAGATGCTTAACTGAGCCGCCCAGTCATCCCTGGTTTTAAATTTTGTAATTTCTGTTTATATAATTTTCCTTTATCTATCCTGGGAGTGTTTATTTATTTCTTTTAAGAAATACTGATCATTTCAATAAGCGGTTGTGTAACAAAAGAGATCTGAAACCTAACGTTTTATATAGGAAGCAAATTTTAAAGGTTGCTAGTTACTTAAAAATATATTCTTTAAAGATCTTTTTTTTCAAATATTTTATTTATTTGTCAGAGAGAGCATGAAAGCAGGGAGAAGGGAAGGCAGAGGGAGAAGCAGATTTCCCACTGCACAGGGAGTCTGATGTAGGACTTGATCCCAGGACCCTGGTATCATAACTTGAGCCGAAGGCAGAGGAGTAACCAACTCAACCACTCAGGTGTCCCTATTTATTTTAGAGACAGGCTTAGGGAGAGGGGGACAATCTCAAGTAGATGCCCAACTGAGCAGGGAGACCTATGCAGGGCTTGATCTTAGGACCCTGTGATCATGACCTGATTGGAAATCAAGAGTAGAAACCGAGTCAGACGCTCAACTGACTGGGCCACCCAGGTGCCCCACTAGTTACTTAAAATCCAGACAGGAAACATTAAACAGAAATTAGTAAAACCTCTCAGACATCTGAGTAGAAAAGGACAGGTGCACGCCCTTAACCTAGAGATACAGAGTTAAGTCTGTAATTAAGGCTCTCACTGTAAAGCAGCAGCAGGTCTGTCCTAAAATCTGAGAAGAAAGACTGAGTCCCCCTCTTCCTGACATCCTCCTTAGCTGATAAAGGAGGGATCTGCGAGGTTAAGATTTAAGCCACATGGCCAAGCCCTGGATTTCAACATTAAGTCAAGGAAACATAAGAAATGGGCTAAAATTTCTCTCCTTGAAGATACAAAGAGAAATTGCAGTAAAGAATAAGGCAAATAAGAACAGAAAAGTACAAAATCTGCATAGATCCAAAAGGGAAAGCACAAATGCTTTGAAACTGCATTTTATTTCATAACAAGAAAAAGGATTGCTTGCCTGGGTCATATAATAAGTCAGAGACTAAGTAATAAATCACAGAGTAATTAATACTTATAAACTCTTATTCATTTGTCATCTTAACCAAATTACAACCTGTTATCCATAATGAAGATTTTTTCCTTGTGACTATCTGTTGCTATTAGCTGAATTCTTTTCCAAATTGATTCTCATTTTAAGTGCAAAAATGCCAAACTGCTTATAGAAGCTTAAAAATGAATACATCAAGGAAAAATTACATTTTAAAAATTATGCTACATTTAAAACTTAGCTAATAATTAACATCTAAATTGCTGGAGAGCTGAAAATGTTGAAAAAAATAATGCTGCTTAAGTAATTCCTACTGACGGAAAAAGAAAAATAACAGAAACTTCCTGGAGTGGGCTGGCTTGGTAGTCCAGCCTAGACAAGGAATGGGAGTACCTCCATCAAAGTACTTAATAGGTTTAATTTACTAACTCTAATACCAGAGAAAGAGGGCTAGGAAATCATATAATCATAACAAAGATTTTCAGCATCTAAGGTCTGCCCATATTTATAAAAATGTATGCAGTAAAAATAAAAACATGACAAAAAGGACAAACACCAACTTCAGAAATCTTAAGCAAAATTGACAAAGCAGGATTTGTTAAGTTTGAATGATAGTTTCATGGGTTCTGTATTTGAAATAGTCCATAAAAACCTTTAACAAAGAAATCTCATTATCATTAGTGATTGCCAGTTTCATGTACTCCAAAGCTCAAATTATGGGGTCTTCTTTTGAGGTACAATTGACATATAACATTATTATTAGTTTCAGGTGTACAGTGTAATGACTTGATATTTGTATATATTGGAAAATGATCACCACAGTAAGACTAGTTAACTCATCGCCATAGTCACAAAATTATTTTTCTTGTGATAAGAACTTTTAAGATCTACTCTCTTAGCAACATTCAAATATGCAATATAGTATCGTCAACATCCTGTACATGACATCCCCATGACTAATTTATGTAACTGGAAAATTTGTACCTTGTTGATCCCCTTCAGCCACTGCACTTCAAATTACCTTTTAGGACAAATACCAAAATTTTATATAAATAATTCATATTTTGTGTTTCACTATGTTGATTAGAGATTTAAGCCATTACTAATAGCTTAGATGATTCAATAAAAAATATTACAAAGCTATTTAACAGAAAAAGATGACATACTGCCAATGAAGAGAGGTGGGCAGCAGGCAGATGACACACACTTGCTGACGATTCCATTTATCTTGATTAGTACAGTAGTACAATACTTCTAAAACATGTGACTATCTTTTAGTACAAAGAATTTAAAGACCACACTGTCAGCACAGTTCAAAGCATTTATTAAACTTTGAAAGTCAAGCTCATAGCAAGTTATCAGCTTGTGGGCATGTCATCTTACAATATTCTAACTCACTGAATGGAGAAACAAAGTATATAATATAATGTGAATACTTTTAAAAATATTTTAATGATTGTCTTTATAATCTGGGATAAAGTTAAAATTCCTCTTTATTCAACGATCTTATATATGTAGCTAAGACGAGTTAAATTTCAAACCACAGGTTTTCAGAAACAAAATTGCAAATTTAAGAACTCTAACTTTTGCCAGTCTATTTTAGAATACTTGGAAATGTTTTTAGCCTAAACCAGAAATTCCATTCTAGAACACAAGAGGTGAGAGAATAAACTTTGTTCCTGGCTTATCCATTACATACATGAAGCATTACTATAGCTATTAGATTATTTATTTGCATACCTCAGAAGCTAGTGCCCATGGTTTAGCTCACGTGGAGTTTTGCCATTTTTTTGATCAAGAAACTATTACTAGGAAATTGAACCTCAGTCTAATCCCATGTGATCAATATGACAATAGAATTTTATGGATCCTTGCTATAAAACTGGTACTTCACTTTTCTTTATAGTGTCTATCCCTTGCTGCTTGGCCTCCAAAGAAATCAGGCCATAATTAATATTTCAATGCTGTAAGAGCTGATATTTCTGCTGCACTCAAGTAGCTCATTCACTTTGGCATGATTTTCTTCCAATTCCTTATTTGTAAAATACACACCTCCAGCTGAGTTGGCCTAGGTCATTTCCTGGTTTTAAATTTGGGGGGTAGGGTGGGGAGGGGGAGACTAAAAAGTCCTGAATTCTCATCTAAATTAGCTAATAGGAAACATGGTACCCTGTCCAGGATGCTGCTATTCAATCACACTGGACCTGCAGTTTTGAGAAAGTTTCCTGTGGCCTTGAAACAACTGGGCCCACCATCTCTTGCTGCCAACAAGTTCCTGTCCTCTCCTTAGTACACATAATGGAGGGAGGCTGTAGATTAAAAGCTCATGGAGTGCACTGAGCTCCCATGAGTCTTCTGTATGAGGCACAGCGCTGTAGATATCTAAAGGTCTGAGACAAGTTCTGGCCAAACCAAGAGGTCAGGTTCATATACTAGACCCAAACCTTTGCCCATTGCCAGTGTTCCAAAACTAGAGATACCTAACCAAGCACTTAAGATTTCTGTAATTACTGATGCTGGTTTTACTGCTTTACTTGGATATAATGACTAGCGGATACCAAAGGATCCCTATCCTGAATTTCTTTCTGGTCACTAACTAATACAGGATAGGAACAAGTCTGGAACTTATGAAGGAAAAGCTTTATGTAATGAGCAAGTTACAGCAAAATCTTGTAAGTGCCTACAACTATACAAATTAGGACAATGTATATTCACATATAAAAAATTTATATATAATTGAATTGGCACTCAAACTCTAATGATTTGTGCTGGGCTAGCTTCAGAGGCAGACTTACTTTGGTAACCTCAGTAACCTTGTACTGATCCAGCTCCACATTTCACAGGACTGAATTTTTTGTATCCCATTAATACTATCATGGCAGGATTTGACAGTGCCACCTAACAGATTTTTAGACTGGCTAGCTAAAGGGGCGCCTGGGTGGCACACTATGTTAAGCATCTGCCTTTGGCTCTGGTCGTGATCCAAAGGACCTGGGATCAAGCCCTGGATGGGAATCCCTGCTCAGTGGGGAGCCTGTTTCTCACTCTTCTTCTTGTCTCCCTGTTTGTGCTCTCTCACACTCTCCCTCGAAGAAATCAATAAAAAAATTTTTTTAATAAAATAAATTGGCTAGTTAGCTAGAGAGCATGGCTAGGCCTCCCGCCCCAACACTGAGCTTATTCTTAGATTTAAATAAAATGACCATAAGATATGATACCTGAAACAACAAACTAATTGAACTACATGAACAGAAGACAAATCCTGATGCAAATTTCTTTAGGACGTCATTCACTGCCACCTCACCGATTGCTTTTATGTAACTTCTATAGTATCCTATGAATAAGTAGTAAATAGTATCATCACAATGTACTACTAGATCAAAGCTTTAAGTACTGCAGCTGGCTATTTAGCATGAAGCAGAAAGATGGTCTTGGCTAGGTTACTTCATCAACACAAGCCCAAGAAACAGAGGGGCCACTTGAATGTTTTGGTAACACACTGAGAATGAAAGATCGAGGGCTCAACTACTTGATTCATCTTACACTAAACACTTGAGTTATCCTGGAAACGGTGTACCTTGCATTAACTTCTTAGAAAAAAGCATATGTTGAATATGCATAATAGCTTCATTCCACTTTTTGAGAACATTTGAATATCAAATCCGGGGCTACATGTGGATTCCATGCCACTTGCATGTATATTTTTTTCCCTTCAGTACTTCCTAAAATTTAACAGCATAATACAATCATCACTGTACAAAGCTAAAAAAGAGGGGCGCCTCGGTGGCTCAGTTGGTTAAGTTACTGCCTTCGGCTCAGGTCATGATCCCGGAGACCCGGGATCGAGCCCCAAGTCGGGCTCCCTGCTCGGCAGGAAGCCTGCTTCTCCCTTTCTCGCTCCCCCTGCTTGTGTTCCCTCTCTGTCAAATAAATAAATAAATAAAATCTTAAAAAAAAAAAAAAAAGCTAAAAAAATAACTCCTACAAACTAAAACATAAAATCAAAATTAAATCCATGAAATGAATCCATGAAGTGAAAGGAAGAGATGTTAACTCTCAGTAAGGTCAACATATCTTTTTAAGACCTGATTAATAATTTTGGGTTACTAACATGGTATCTGGTTTAGCTTCAGACCAAGGTCTCATCATTTTTCAGCTTTATGACTTAGGGTTGTCTGGGAGACTGGATGACAAATATATTAGTAACAAAGATTCCAAAGATGCCACACACCTGCCACTGTTTTCCTGCAACTCAACCTAGGGTCCAGTCTCCCAAATAACTCCTCCATAGTAACCTAAGGCAAGGTGACCAATGGAGCAGCAAATTGACTACCTGAAGAAATTAAAGAGGACATGGCACACAGAGAATAATCTGTCATCCATCACGGGAATGACTCATCATGAGCCTGTGAGGCCCAGCCTACAATGACTATTCCTACAAAGGATGACCAGGCTGCAGATACACAGACACAACTACGTTAGGAGAGTACCTATACTTCCTGATTCAGGCACACACATGAACTTAAGTAACCACCTCTCCAGAACTCTGGTCATTGACCTGGAAAAGGAAGGGATTGAATGTGGTAATTTCTAACCTCCTTCCCTGGTCTGAAAGTCTTTTGATTCTGTAAGCATTAATCTTGAGAGTATAGATCATATCTGTGGCTTAACTTTAACATTACCATAAATTTAAAAACAAATTTGATTTACAACAAAATGGCAACAGTGGTCACCTCTGAGTGCAAGTAAATATAGGTAGATTTTACTTTCTTCTTTTGTGCTTCTCCGCATTTAAAGATTTTTCTACAAAAGTATGCATCACACTTATGATCAGAAAAGCAGTATAGTGAATTTTCCTATTATTTAAAATAGCAGTTCTCTATTCCAAGGCTAACACTATTTTATTTCAGTTAAAACTTCAGAGGATAGCCCCAATTCAAAAGCGTGGGAAAGAAATTGTAAGATATGACACATTTCCTCTGTACCATGTGGATGATAACCAGTAACATAAATGTAAACCTGAAATCATATCTTTAAAATCCAGTTACTGAGATCTGGTCACATGTGTACCTACAATGCCCCAATGATTTCCTCATCACATCTAAACAGAATCAGGGTACCAGTCTTTTAAAAGGGAACAAGTTACTCTAAATTCTTAAGCTAGAGAAAAAAGGGTATTTCTTTTCATTTACTGCAATTTATCCTAACTCTTCGGGAAAAGAAAACAAACTGCTCCCCATAAATAAAGAAATAAGTTTGCCTATACTCAATTCTCCTTGATTTTGTAGACTGTTCCTTATATATAGAACTACTTCAAGTGTCTAAATATTTATGTAAATTTAAATTCTTTGTACTGAGTTGACCTTCCCCACAATGAGACCCCAAGGATTTAAGTACAAATAATTGACTCCAGAGCTGAACAAGTAAGACAGGCCAGGAAAGACATCAATATAGCATGCATTAGTGAGCAGGTTAGTGCTGTCAGCAAGTAGATCTCATGCTTGCTGGGGACTTCTGAAGTCTGCAGAGGGCAGGCCATAGAGATACCTCATGTAAGGGGTGGAGAAGAGGCTACTGGTCAAGCGCCTGTCTGTTAATGGTTGAGGGCTGCTAGGGCTCCTACAGGTGATAACCTCCTAGTACTTCTCACCTGAGCTAATGCTGGCTGGAGGCAGAGAAAGTCTTCAGGCTACAAGTCCCAGGGGCTTGCAGTAGAAAGCTATTAGGTCAGAAGAAAATGAACTGATGGTGAGTGCCATAGGATGTGGGCAAGACACAGAACACACTGCCATCATTAAATACAATAAGAAAACTGCCCTTACTTAAGTTAAAATGTTACTATAATGTCTATAAACACTTATAAAGTATATACTCTGTGCCAGGTAATCTGCTGGGTGCTAAAGATTAAAAAAAGAATAAAGTCTGTTTCATGACATTTAGTCCACAACTTAGTGGGGACATAGACCATAAGCTATCAAAAAGTAAAAAGGCTCCAGAGAAAGAATTTAAAGAGTGGGGCCATGGGTTCTTGGCATTTCAAGTAGAAAGATTATCTTCTTCAAAGCAGCTATGAAAGTACTTATATCATTTCTTTTAAAAGATTTTATTTATTTATTAGACAGAGAGAAACACACCCAGAGAGGGAACACAAGCAGGGGGAATGAGAGAAGGAGAAGCAGGCTTCTTGCTGAGCAGGGAGCCCAATGTGGGCCTCGACCCCAAAACTGCAGGATCATGACCTGAGCCAAAGGCAGACGCTTAACGACTGAACCACCCAGGCGCCCCACTTGTAACATTTCTTCCAGGAGAAAGGAAGAGCAGAGACCTCACCCAGATGGCACCAACAAAAACACCGATCTGCTAATTCACAATTTTCCTCTAACCCACCAAAAAGCTGAAACCTCAGTAAAACCAACTAACCTGGAATTAAAGGATGAGAGGCACCTCCAAGAACAGACTGGCTTACTTGGACAGATGCTGCTAAATGCCAGTAAGAAATGAGTTAGAATTTCTAGTACATTGGTAAAGGATGAATGTGGGCAAGTAAGAGAACACAAAATCCTGTAGGGCCACAGAAAAGAGGTGAATTCACACTCAGGTTCTTCTACATGGACCTCCCCAAGGGTCAACAGTAAGAGTCCTCAGAGACCCTCCCATGAGGTGCAAGCCTGGTGCACAGGAACAGCAGCTGCTATAGGAAAGGTGTAGAATCTTCCCTGGATACTTCTCTCCTATCTCTACTACAGAACAAAGCTTCAAACTGTTGATGGGAGGGCAAAAAGCCTAAGGACACTGGTGAAAGCCCACTGCATCTGGGAACTTCTGTCAGTATAGCTAAGTCACCCTCTTTTATGAACAGTCTAACTTAAAAACACCATGCTTGTTATAAACACCGCTTCAAGACCCTGGTCATACCCAAGTCCCAGGGTGACAGTCTAAGCCTCTTTCAACAAACACTACTAGAGCCACCTAGGACAGTGGAATATTTTAAGACCTCAAAGGTCAACAAGAAATAATCATGGCCCAAGAGAGGGCTTAGTGTAAGAAAAGTTCTGGAGTGGTGTGAACATGGCTATGGATGGAGTGAGGAACTCAAAGAATAGGATTAATAATAATTGGTAAGTAAACATGGGTCATAAATCACTTAGCATGAATTTTCTTCTGAATGTTACATCAATATAGTTGCTTAGACATGCAAGTTTAATTTTTGTTTAAAATAAGGGGAAAATCCTACATGAATAGATTCCTGGATTAAATTTAATATGAGATTTAATTTTTACAGTCAAGAACAATTAAATTGTCTGCTCGTATTTTCTGGATCATGAGAGCTATTCACACTGAAATGTCTAACATTTTGCTTGTTGTCAAAAAAAAAAGCCTTCAAGTGCTGACACAAAGAACTGTACTTTATTTCAAATTGTGCACATCACTGGAGTAACAGAAGCCCATCACACATATGAGAGGAGACATACTGGAAGTAAGATTCATCTCTTCATCTAGTTGATTTGACATAAGCAGTAGTATGCAACCTAAATATCAATGAATGCCTATTTTAATATTTCTCCATCTTATTCATAGTTACAAAATCAGGGTAATTTCCTTCTTCTACTAACTGCCATTTATTGAACTAAGCATTATTTAAAAGAAAAGTAGCACTAGTCATTGAAAAGTAATTCCATTTAAGTTACCACATTAAACTAACAAAAGCATTTAAACACTTTTGATTATTGAAAAATTAAACAGGCTTAAATTATTCAGGCTCATTCTACAAGATAGCCAAAACTTAAATATAGCTTATCAAAAGATACAGAATAAAAATGCATTCTTCCTCAGCTTTTTCCTGCTCCAAAAAGCTTAAGAGGCTTAATACAAAACTGAAAGTTAAAATGAATCCAAAAAAGGTGAATGAAAAACTATCTTCAGACAGACTCTATCAGTTCTCCTGTCTTTACAACCAAATTGAGTTAGAGCAGGGAAGTGGCCTGTACAAATTACAGCCTATGTGTTCATGTGAGGAACGTCAATCACCTCGTTTCTCAAAAGCAGTGAGAAATAAAACTATAGCCTATGTTGCATAGATCTGTTATGTGTTAAATATTTAAAACATGACATGTTAAGATATATCAATTTAAAGGAACTCAAACTGTACATCAGCATTTTTGTTTTGAAGTTAATTTATGGATGTTTAAAATCAGATGAAATGTCTGGGTCTTGGGGGTTGCAGGAATGGGGTATCTGGGTGATGGACATTAAGGAGGACACGTGATATAATGAGCACTAGGTATTATAAAAGCCTAACTCTGAAATTAATAATATACTATATATTAATTAATTAAATTTAAGTAAAAAAAAATTTTTTTAAAGATTTTATTTGACAGAGAGAAACACAGCTAGAGAGGGAACACAGCAGGGGGAGTAAGGGAGAAGTAGGCCTCCCGCAGAGCAGGGAGCCCAATGTAGGGCTCAGTCCTGGGACTCTGGGATCATGACCTGAGCCGAAGGCAGACGCTTAATGACTGAGTCACCCAGGTGCCCCTAAAAATTTTTTTTTTAATTAAAAAATTTAAAGGGGCGCCTGGGTGGCTCAGTTGGTTGAGCGACTGCCTTCGGCTCAGGTTATGATCCTGGAGACCCGGGATAGAGCTCTGCATCGGGCTCCCTGCTCCGCAGGGAAGCCTGCTTCTCCCTCTCTCAGTCCCTCTGCTTGTGTTCCCTCTCTGTCAAATAAATAAAAAATATTTAAAAAATATTTTAAAAAAGAAATGTGTGGGTCTTAAGTCAGCATTAAAGGAAAAAATAAGAAAGGGGGAGAACTTTGCTTTAATTTCCCTATGACCATGAAGGGACAATCTACATACTAAATGAATTATATTGTGCATGTGGGTTAACTTAGTCCACATACCCAAATATCTATGTGTTCAGGCAATTTTTTTTTTAAAGATTTTATTTATTTGACAGAGAGAAACACAGCCAGAGAGGGAACACAAGCAGGGGGAGTGAGAGAGGGAGAAGCAGGCTTCCCGCCGAGCAGGGAGCCCGATGTGGGGCTTGATCCCCGGTCTCCAGGATCATGACCTGAGCCGAAGGCAGTCGCTTAACCAACTGAGCCACCCAGGCGCCGCCGTGTTCAGGCAATTTTTAATTTTAAAATTTTCTCTAGGGGCGCCTGGGTGGCTCAGTTGGTTAAATAACTGCCTTCGGCTCAGGTCATGACCCTGGGGACCCGCATCAGCCGCATCCGGCTTCCTGCTCCCTGCTAGGCGGGAAGCCTGCTTTCCCCCCCCCCCCCCTCTGCCAGGTGTTCCCTTTCTCGCTGTGTTTCTCTCTAATAAATAAAATCTTAAAAAAATTTTTTTCTTTAAAAAAAGGATTTTTTTTTTTTTTACTTATTTGATAGAGAAAGTAAGAGAGAGAATGTGCACAAACAAGGGGAGTGGCAGAGGGAGGGGGGAAGCAGGCTCCCATGGAGCAGAGAGCAAGATGTAGGGCTTGATCCCAGGACCCCTGGCATCATGACCTGAGCTGAAGGCAGATGTTTAACAGACTGAGCCACCCAGGCACCCCTAATTTTAAAATCTTCAAAGCAAAACTACAAATGGAAACTGTTCAGCACAACTGTTTTCCTTCTTTTATCCCTAGAATTATGGAAAAGTTTTAATACAAGCTTCCTGAGGACACGTTCTTTGCTTTTTTATTTTATTTTATTTTATTTTTTTTTGCCTCTGCTGCCTCTATAGGTCTCAGCAAGCATGTAGATGGAATTGAGGAGAGTAAAGGGTTCTGGTGGATTTGAAATTGCTACATACGTTAAGACAATCAAGCTTTTCTGTAGTCAATAGTGACATTTCTGGGATCTCTGAAGCTCAACTGCTACTATAATATCAGTTCTAGAGCTAATATCCTTAGTGTAGGACATTAACAAAGAATTAGGCTTTTTCTGCATCATTTCCACATCCCTCCCGATGCCTAAGGCAGGCCTCAGAAAAAAATGGTTATTGACTAGAATTCACTGAGCTCTCTTGAAAATTTCAAAAGGAAACTGAGATTCTTTTTTTTAATCTTGATGGAATTTTAAGTGAAAGCAAAAATAACACATTCATATACATCAAACACTTTCCATAATTCATTATTAAAATATTTACTACTAAACAACTGTTTTCAGTATGAAGAACTGAACCACAAACTAAACTTACAGTACATTTTAATGCCCTTTCAGAGTTACTCTTTTTATTCCCCACTGTGATGCTCACAATTTCCTTGCATGTGAAATGAAGGTAGCAGATCACCTATTTTAGTTATTAAAATGATTAGATGAATATTAATATAAATGCTTTAAAGACTGTAAAGCAATGCTATTTTGCTTTGTTATTCTAAAAGCATCTACAATTTTCTTCTTTATCTATAACTGGCCCCAGGTACTTTCTATACCAATTCCAACAGAATTTTCTGCAATGACAGAAATATTCTGTATTTGCGTGTTACAATAGCTACTTGCCGTATGTAGTTATCCAGCAATTAAAATGTAGCCAGTGAGGATAAGAAACTAAATTTTTAAATAAAAAATTTAAATAGCCCGTGTGGTCAGTAGCCACCATAATGGACATCACAACCCTACAGCTTCAGAAGCATAGTCTTTTCATTGTTAAACAAAAATTTCAAGAGGTAAAAGTTTGTTTTCTCAGCCACCAGGTTTCACTCTTTTCAATATGTGATAGTACTGTACAAAAATAAAAGACAGTAACTTAGAGAAGCAAAATCTCACTTAATACAGCCTATTTCACAGATGGGATCTTTTAAAGAGCACACGGAGGGGGCTGTTGGGAGGGGAAAGGAGTAGAGGAATGGGGTAACTGGTGACAGATATTAAGGAAAGCATGTGCTGTAATGAGCACTGGGTATTATATAAGACTGATGAATCACTGACCTCTACCTCTGAAACTGAAACAATATATGTCAATTAAAAGAATTTAAATAAAAAATAAAAATAAAAACTTCATTTTGATGTAGGTTATTTGGTTACTGAGGTCACCAAAATATCTAAGTGACATATTAAAGAATGCTATATACTAGGTGCTATGCAAATAACTATTAATGAAAGGACAAATGAGAGATTGTCTTTTCATGGACATTTCGGTATGCCTAAATTAGAGGCTAATCCCACTTGCCAACACCACCAGCAGACACAACCTCTACTTCCTGAATGACTTCTTGAAAAGTGTCACTGGAGATAGTGAATGGGCAAGACAAGGACCCTTCCCTCAAGAGCCTATAATCTTGGGAGAAAGAGACAAGAGAAAAACCATCATGGGGAGTTTATCATTAAAAGCCAGAGTACAAGTAAAAACATCTGGAGGAGAAAGAGAGGACAGCCAGCCAGGGTGGTCCTAGGAGGTCACCCACACAAGGAAATAGCTGAACTAGGTTTTGGTGGATTGTGAAAGATTTAAATGTAGGGTGCAGGAAGGCAAGGATCAGTGAATACAAGCTAGTTTTGCTGATGTGGAAGGTTCAGGAAAGAGAAGTAATTAGGGTTTCACTCTAAAGGGACTTAAATACACAGGCTAAGGAGTCTGAAGCCATCCTGCAGGATAAACAACCAGGAGTCACTGAAGGTTAGGGGAAGCAAGGACAACTAAGGTTATAAACAAAGTATTTAATTGTTCATTCACCCAAAGCAGACATCTGGTGGTAATATATGATGGCAAGCACATTGGTACGTGAGAGCTATAATGATGGCTGTGACAGTTCTAACCTGACCAGGGTTTGCAACACAGCCAGGAAATGAGACACAGAAACAATTTGAAAACAATGTGACACATGTTCATAGTGCAGTGTTAAGAAAAGAAGGTCCAAAGGAGGCTTCACTATGAAGGGTCACTGAGTTAGACCTGGAAGAAAAAACAAAACAAAACACATGGGCTCACTAGGCTGAGAAGGAATACTAGTTACCTAGAGAAAAGCCTTCAGGAAATATACAAATTATTGGGAAGGTCATACAGCTGGGAAATTAAAGGGCACTGAGGATATATCATTCAACTATAGAGAAAGGATCAAATCTTTAAAAGCACAGTGTTAAAAAAGAATGTTACTGTATAAACTGTATTTTAGGATTGCTCATGGTCATCAATTGTCTTCTCAGCTGATTCTGGAAGACTTTGATTGCTCAAAGCATAGAAAAAAAATATTAGACTAAAAATGTAATACAGAACATGATATAAAACTAAATGATCTGGTGGTATTTTAAACTATGAAGAGAAACATATTTGACATTCCAGGTAGAAATAACATTAATTAAAAAAATCAAATTATCAATAATGAAAACTTTATTTAGGCCAGACACAATTTCAACATTTTTCTCTGGCAGAAATTGTATATAGTCATGCAAAAAGCAGGTGGTGGTGGGAGAAACGGAGAAAGTGAGAGAACTGTGCTTTAAAAAATGTCTTCTTTTCTAGGAAAGAAAGAATCCCTGCCTTTAAAAATATCAGGTATGCTTGTTGTCTTCCACCTGACAACTGGATCAATTCCAATCACATACAAGGATACTGTTGTCTTCACTGTGCATCACCACTTGGCCTGCTAGCATGGTACACAACAGACATCTTTTTTGGAAAAACATTACCTATGATTACTTACATCCTACATAGATGAAATTCAGAACAAAACCTAATGTTAAAAACTGCGTTTAAAAATACAGTACTGTTACCAGCAATTGAATATACCTGCTGTCCAAAACAAAACAGAAAAACACAAACATTGAAATTGCTACAAAGCAACTGCATGATTTCCACTTAAAATGAATTTTATTGAGTTTCGCTAAAAATGAGGTAAACTCATAATAGTGTTTATAAATCAGTAACAAAAGTAAGAAACTTTATATATATTTAATAGATATCATGGACAAGTTTTTATAATTTACCTAACTTTTTAAAATTACTGACGTCTCATGTGATTCAATGTATAATTACTCAAAGAAAGGTTCAAGGAAATATAATTCAGGGGCACCTCACTGGCTCAGTTGGTGGAGCATGTGAGTTTGAGCACCATGTTGGGTGTAGAGAGTACTCAAAAACAAAATCTTTAAAAAAAAATACATATACATACATATATATGTATATATATGAAATCTAGCAATCGCATTCCTGGGCATGTCCCTCAAAGAAATCTAAAGCTTATGATAACACAAGAAAGCTGTACACAGACATTTATAGCAGTTATATTTATTAACTGAAACTTCTTATAAATTAAAAATAACCCAGACGTCATCCGAAGGTGAATGATTAAACAAACCCTGGTATATCTATATTATGTATTACAAAGCAATAAAACAGAAGGGATATTTATACGTGTAACAACCTGAATGAATCTCTAAAGAATTATGCCGAGTAAAAACAAAAAATAAACAACTCTAAAGTTACATACGATATGATTCTATTTGTATAACATTCTTGCAATGAGAAAATTATAGAAATGGAGAACTATTAGTAGTTGCTAGACACTAGGGAAGGGTGAGGGTCTAAGAGAAGTGAGGGTGCAGCTGTAAAAGGGCAAGATGGGCGATGCTTGTAGTGATGGTAATGTTCTGTATCTTGACTGAATCAAAGTCAATATCCTGGTTGTGACACTGTACTATAGTTCTGCAAAATGTTACTATTTGGGGAAACTAGGTAACGGGTACAAGGATCTCTGTATAGTTTCTTAAAAACTGCATGTAATCTTTAAAAAAAAGAAAATGGTGGGGGTGCCTGAGTGGCTCAGTCGTTAACTGTCTGCCTTGGGCTCAGGTCATGATCCCAGAGTCCCAGCTTCGAGACCCACATTGGACTCCTTGCTCTGCAGAAAGCCTGCTTCTCCCTTTCTTACTCCCCCTGCTTGTGTTCCCACTCTAGCTGTGTTTCTCTGTCAAATAAATAAATAAAATCTTTTTAAAAAACAAAACAAAAAACAACTGCATGTAAGTTCATAAAAATCTCACAAATAAAAATTTTAAAAAATTATTTACTCAAATTTTACCATTGTGATTACTTGAAGTAGGGGGGGAAGAACCTCAAAATGTAGGAGTATTTCTAAGTACAGTATTAAAATGAAACAATGGTTTGCTACATCCACTGGGCTAAAACAAGCTATGAAATTTCTTGTTTTAATACTTCTAATGTTTATGTATTTTACAGTATGAATTATACCATTTTAGTAACATTTTTTCCTCTGAAAAGCTTCACATGTTTAAAATTACATCTATTTTTGACCTCAATTCGTCAGTTGAGTATATAAAAGCTATTACTAATTTACAAAAGACAAGGACACAGAAAGTTTGCTCAAAGTCATACTGCCAAAGCCTGACCAAGCTGGTCTTGGTACTTGATGGATGCATATGTTTGAGAAAGAGCACTATATAAATTCATGGCACCACAGTTATAATCCAGTCAATTAAAAATATGAACATGAATCAATCTGCTTTAAATCTTCTAATTCATGATTTTTACTAAGGAATTTGATATAATGAATTATTTATCTAGAAAGCTGTATTACAAAGGTAATCTTTTTAAAAAGGCAAATGCAGTTTTTCCATTGAAACACGCATGATAAATAGTTTTGAGGGTCTAAAACCAAGGAGTTTATAAAGGTAGTTTATAGAAGAAAAGAAGGTTGCTGACAAAAGTTCATCCAAGAGTAGTATAAGATATTCCAAACCTGTAATTTGCAACTCACTTATTCATGGGAGAAGACATTTGCAAAAGATATATCTCCTAAGGGGTTAATATCTATAATATATAAACAACTTACACAACTCAACACCAAAAAACCCAATCTGATTATAAAAATAGGCAGAGGATCTGAATAGATCTTTTCCAAAGACATCCAG
This sequence comes from Spilogale gracilis, assembly GCA_004023965.1. Lineage (NCBI taxonomy): Eukaryota > Metazoa > Chordata > Mammalia > Carnivora > Mephitidae > Spilogale > Spilogale gracilis. The sequence continues at coordinate 28,406 of PITA01002493.1, forward strand.
ATGGCCAACACACGTGAAAAGATGTTCAACGTCACTGATCATCAGGGAAATGCAAATGAAAACCACAATGAGTCAACACCTTATACAAGTTAGAATGGCTAACATCAAAATGACAAGAAATAGCAAGTGTTGGCGAGGATGTGGAGAATAAAGAACTCTCATGCATTGTTGGTGGTAATGTAAACCAGTACAGCTATGGTGGAAAACAGTATGGAGGTTCCTTAAAAAATTAAAAATAAAAACACCACATGATCCGGGAATTTCACCGCTGAGTATTTACACAAAGGCAATGAAAACACTAATTCACAAAGACACATGTACCTTTATGTTTATTGCAGCATTATTTATAATAGCCAAGATATAGAAGCAACCCAAGCATCTAACATCAATAGAGGAATGGATAAAGCAGATGCAGCACATATATACAAAGGAATATTACAGAGCCATAAAAAAATGATGTGATCTTTCCATTTGAGAAAACAGATGCATTTACAGGGTATTATGCCAAGTGAAATAACTCAGAGAAAGACAAAGACCATGACTGCACTTAAATATGGAACTAAAAAAAAAAAGAATTAAAAAAGAGAAGAATCAGACCCATAAATACAGAGAACTGATGATTCCCAGAAGGGAGGAGTGATTGGCAAAATGAGTGAAAAGGAGTGGGAGATACAAGCTCCCAGTTATGGAATGAATAAGTCATGGGAATAAAAGGCACAGTATAAGGAATAGAAGTGCAGCATGGTGACAGATAATAGCTACATTTGGGGTGAGCATCGTGTAACATAGAGACAAGTTGAACCACCATGTGGTACAGCTGAAATTAGTGTAATATTCTGTGCCAACTATCCTCAAATAAAATTTTTAAAAAAAACTGAATTATTCATACAAGGTATCTAGAAAGACTACAGGTCAAGAGTAAGTTACATAAAAAGACAAAGTCCCTACTGTTGAGTAGGAAGAGAAGGATGGGAATCCTAGAACCAAAATATTCCAGTTACACCTTAGGACAGTGAATTTCTGGATTTATGTTGCTTCTATGGAAAACTGTATTCAGAGCTCCAAATGACCCACGAATAATATTTCTGGAAACTGACACCTGCCAATATACTGTCCAAAGATTTCAGACCAACACATATTTTTCATCTGCCGACAGTGTGAATTAGATATTTAACAGCCAAGTTGTCACAGGTCCCCAAAGAATAACAGTTCTTGTGCAAGTCCAACTGGGTTTTCTGATTCCGTTTTCAGTGCTTTAAAAAAACTGACTTTTCTGCTTATTCAGTCATTGACAAATTGACAATAAGTGGAAAATTCCCATCAGTGCATCCATCTGAGTTTCAAGGTAAGATTCAATGAGACTATTTATTCTAGCAGATGTCACACAAGATTTTCAAAGCATTCTTGTGTTTATTCCTATCAACGGAAGGGAATATTTTCAATAATAGATAATAAGTTTGGACTTATAAAGGCACACAAATTGCATCAAGAATAAAAAAAGTAGGGCGCCTGGGTGGCTCAGTTAGTTGAGTGACTGCCTTCAGTTCAGGTCATGATCCCGGAGACCCGGGATGGAGTCCCACATTGGGCTCCCTGCTCGGCAGGAGGCCTGCTTCTCCCTCTCTCACTCCCCCTGCTTGTGTTCCCTCTCTGGCTGTGTTTCTCTCTGTCAAATAAATAAAAACTTAAAAAAAAAAAAAAAGAATAAAGCAAAGCACAAAATACAATAAACCAAAGTACTGCTGTATGAAAATAAGAATTTCCTTAAATGGCAAATCTTGAAGAACAAATTATGGTTCTTCATAAATAATTCACTTTCACCATGATCAATTATTTCATATAGGCTATGTGGTAAAGTATTCTAAGAAATATAACCAAAATAATCAAGTTCATGATTAAAACCTTTTCTGGGGGCTCCTGGGTGGCTTAGTTGGTTAAGCCACTGCTTTCCGCTCAGGTCATGATCCCAGAGTCCTGTGATCGAGTCCTGCATCGGGCTCCCCGGGCTCCCCGGGCTCCCAGCTCCAAGGGGAGTCTGAGTCTGTTTCTCCCTCTGACCTTTTCCCCTCTCATGCTCTCTTGTCACTCTCTCTCTCTCTCTCAAATAAATAAATAAAATCTCTATAAAACCTTTTCTGAAATCTCTAATTATTGGTAAGGAAACACTTTTCAGATACAGGCTTTTTCCGATGAAAGCTACTGCCAGTGGTTAATGCAACAGCTGTCTATCTAGATTCTGACAAGGTATCAGGTAACACATACCTAAAAATTTAACTAAAACGTAATTAATACCAAGTCATTTAATGGCTCATTCTTAACACTTACAGAAAAATTTTGCATGTTTATTTATATAACAAAGTTTTCTAGGACATTTTTTTCTAGTTCATGTGTCTTATCTTTCCCAACTACACTGTAAAATTAATCACAGATTCCTTAAAGATGGAGACTTTCAATACTGAATACAACACAGACTATAAAACTCCTGGGGGAAATCATTACTTGGCCATGAAGCCTAGCACAGTCTGATACAGAGCAAGGAACTAATAAATGTTGCTTGAAAGGAGCTAAAATGAACCCTGTATCGTTTTAAATAAGAGGTATTCAAAACAGAACACAATACTTCACACACAGTAGATTCCAGTAAATATATGAAGCACTAATCATGTTCAGTCTCTTATTTGGATCCCTGTTGGTACTCAGGAATTAGAAGTTACTTCCAACTAGATCAGTCCTTTTTTCTCATTCAATCCAGGGTAGAGGTGTCAGAAAATGTGATGCACTTCACTTCAAAGTGGTTATTACCGGTTTCTATTTTACATGAGGGTTTCTAATTCATGTGAAGGTATGGAAACTGGAAAGCCTATTCAAGTGTTTACTTTGATCACGACATTGAAAATTCATTTAATATTGCATGCATTAGTAGTATAACTGACTCTCCTTTTGAAAGTAATGTACTTAATGCATTAGCAAAGGAAACAGTCAATCTCAGTATTTTTAAACTACTATTTATGGATGTATACATATATAAGTGCTATAGGATTTTTTTTCCCCCTTTGTAGGGGAGCAAGGATGTAGAAGCAGCTCTCCTCAATGGAGTTTTTGTTCAAAAACAAAACAAAAAACCCAAAACAATACAAACCCAAGAGCACAAATTCAAGTACAGTATCCTTCTGCTGAAACCCACCAGTTTCTGAGTACTAGTATGTTGTCTATTATATGCAAAGATTAGAACTAAATGAAAGGTACCTATATTCTTTAATGAGATATGAATTAGGGAGTTCCTAGGCACATAAAGTATTCATGGAAAAGCAAGATGCTTTCAGAGGAACAACTGTGCCTCAGTTAATTTCCTTGAGAACAAATCAAAGCAAACGGTAAGTGGGTTTTTCTCATTTTAACAAGGCTAGCCCCCTCTAACCACTATCTAAATCCTGTTTCTATCCAACCTCCAGAAAATTTAGTCTCAATTAGGGATTAAGCCTCAAAAGTGCACAGGACACCAACTTAAATGAATCCGAGAGGTTAGCTACTAATTCAGCCTTTTTAGGGTCAAATATCTGTCTAGCTGTAACACATATTTTTATGAGCTGAGCATTTCAGGTATACAACTTCAAGTTTCTCCCCTTATTCCAAAAAGTAAACTATAAGAAATTCTTGAGCCGACAGTCTTCATTTTTGCTGAGGGAAAAATGAAATGGAATGAAAATGCATGATGTTCTAAGAATAGTGAAATACAATAGAGCTCTAGAGAGTATCTAGTTCAACTCCCTCATTTTATACACAAGGCTAGAGCCCAGGAGTTAAATGACTCACTCACGGGACATGCAAAGCTTAGTACAGCCAGGTGTAGAACTAGATACTCTTCATATCTCTTAAAACACTGTCTATTGGCTTATTACATCAAGTATCTTCCACACTTCTCTTCTAGTCCTTCTTGCTTTGGCAGTTTCTTGCCAATTTCAAGTGTGATCAATTCTGGACAGAAAAGGCAGCTTAAAAAGTTAATTTACAAGCTGCAAGCTGCATAGGAGTCCATAAATGATTAACACTTGCACTTTCTTCACATTCTGACTAGCAAGGACATTGTATAAAACGATTACTACTTAGAATTACAAATGCAATAGTTATATATTTATTTAAAAGGTATGTTTTACATTTTGCAAGGTTTCTTACTCTGACCCCAGCAATACAATACTATCAGTCTTTAGCTTTTAGTTCTTTTTACTTTTTATTTTAAAGATTTTATTTATTTGATTCAGAGAGACCGTGAGAGAGGAAATATAAGCAGGGGGAGTGGGAGAGGGAGACGTAGGCCTCCCGCTGAGCAAGGGAGCCTGATTCAGCTAGATCCCTGGGGACCATGACCTGCAGTAAAGGCAGACACTTTAAGGACTGAGCCATCCAGGCGCCCCAGTCTTTACCTTTTAAACAAAACAGTTAATAAAGGAATGTTTAACCAAATCTCTTACATGTATTGGTTTAGTAGTGTTTTAAATGCCTCTACATATTGCCTACCTATGGAAAAAAACTTCCCTATTTTAAATAACGTCCCTATTTTAAATAACGTCCTTCTTTGATTTATTGTGCTGGATTCTCTTCCTTATGGACAATCTCTTAAAAACCATCAAACTCATAATTTCTCTTTAGGAGTTTATTTCTTCCCTGAAATACTGCATTAGATTCATAATCATGGTGACTAAGATCAAAGAAAGTATGCCAATAATTTGCCTGATATACAGCAGAAACTACACAAAGTATCATTAAGGGGCACCAAAGAGGTTCAGTGGGTTGAGAGTCTGACTCTTCCTTTAAGCTGTGGTCATGATCTTAGGGTCCTGGGTCTGAGCCCTGCCTTAGGCTCTGTGCTTAGTGGGGAGTCTGCTTGAGATTCTCTCCCTCACCCACCTCATCACTTTCTAAAAATAAATAAATACAGCTTTAAAAAAAGTATTATTAAGTACCACAATGGAAAAATAATGACTTAAACGTATTAAAAGCTGTTCCAGAGCTTGAAATGCTTCATATGTATTAACTCATTTAATCCACAGAACAACCATTTGAGGTGGCTATTTTTATCATTCTGTTTTACATATGATATTATTATATAATTTACCAAGTCACATACCTAGCAAAGAAACAGAACTGAACTATGACAATCTGGCTATTAACCAGACACCTCACTTACTGCTTTAATGACACTTTTCATGGATTTCACTCAGTGTCAAGGTGAAGGCCCAAGGACTTTTTCTGGCTTAAACTACCATGGTTAATCCTGGATGAGGGGTGGGGGTAGACAGCCAAGACCCTGAAAATATTGTGTTTTATCCCTCCCCTCACTTCCAAAAACAACAGTGTTAAAAAAGAAACAAGGAAACAGTAACAACTTAAGATGAGGATGAGATTCAAAAGTCTCAAAAGAGAACCCCAACTATCCCGTTGCTAAGATTTCAGTAGGAGGAGAAACAGGATTCATTATATAAATGAGTGCTTAGTTAGGAAACCTTTTCTTTTAAAAAAAAAAAAAAAAAAAAAAAGCCACTGAGGACTTTGGCAGCCTTGGGCTGAAATGTATCTTAGATCAATGCAATCCAAACCCTGCATTTTCAAAAAAGTTAGAAGCTATAAACCCAAATTTTAAATGGTCCGTTGCCATAGATTTAGATCTCTTAATTTCTGTAGAAGGGGGCTTTTCACCTCCCCCTCATGTTTGCAGTTTAAGAGAACTTACAATGGACCAGAATTTCAGACATCACTTACCCAATTTTTTAATTCAATCTGTGAGTCAGTTGTGGGTGTCTATGAAAAACAGTATTCCAAATTCCAGACCAGGCCCTCAAAACTCTCACAATACTGACAATCCCTCTTCAACTACACATTTTACCTAAGTTTCACATATAATACCATTTTTATGACAAAAACTCATGTCCACTCCAAATTCAACTTGGAACATTAAGCACCAACTTCTATATTAAGTGGGCCCTGAAAAGGGGCTTCCTCTGCCTTTCCAAGCAAACATATGCATTGGGTGGTGGTGTGTGTGTATTAGAGGGGAGGGACGTAAGAGAGGGGATCCAGATTGGGGAAGAATAAATTCCCTTGGATATTTACAACTCACTAAATATATATTTAACACAGACAGTAATTATAGAAGTCAATTATGCCTTGGCTGTTGAAGAAAAAGCATTATTGATTTACCTGCTCCCTCCTTCCCCACCCTTCATTTGGGAGTTCTGGACGTTATGAGGGCTATCTGCCTACATGAACTGGCATCTACCCAATCAGCAGGCATTATTCAGTCCAAGAAAAATGTTTCACAATGACACGACTTAAAATAATTCAGACACTTCCATATTTTAATTTATATATTTTATAGTAGTAAAAATTTACAATCCAATCTCTGACATTTTATCATCTACAGTGAATTATTATGTATTAGTCACAATAAACTATAATATTATCTAGACTATGAATAATAAAATGATCAGGACTGTAGCTAACATTAAGTGTGCCAAATAAAAGTAAATCTAAATTACAAAAAGAAAAAACTTAGACCAATGACAAATGGAATGTCTGCAGCAAACTGAAGAGCAACATCATATAAAACCCTCAATTTAGTTATGATAACGTAGCCCCCAAAAGATGATGATAATTCCACTGAATTATTAAAGTGATAAGTTAAACAATATTTGGAGTCATACAACTTCTCAAATGAAACCAGCAAGCACATGAATTATTGCTCTTTGTGACCACAGCCTCATCTCCTTATCCTAAAAGAAACCTGTTATTTCTTACAGCTAGGCATCAAATTGACTCCTGTTTGATATCACCACTTACTGGCAATTTATGAAGCCTTACATCCAGTTATGCTTAAAATTTTACTTCCTCACTCTCTCTCTGCAGCTATTTGTAATTACAGTTTGGGCATGAAATAGTTACCTAATTTTCCAAACATAATCAGTCCACTGGTGTTCTGCATTAGAGTCTTCTTCCCCCTTTAGTGTAGGAAAGGCACTACAAAACCATTTAACACACTGAAGAAGTAATTATCTCTCAGTACACCAAAGGCGTGAAAGCAACTTCCCAAAGTGACACACAAGTCCATGAACATTTATACCGAGAATAACTTTTTTTCACCTTCCAGTTAATAATAAAAATATGAATTCATTATTATGATTCCATTTTACAATTAAGCAAATTAGGGATTTACCTCTTGGTTGAAACAGGAAAAAAAATTAGAGCGCATTCTCAAAATATCTTAATATTTCGAAGCAGTCCAGAGGGACTAAACTTCTTGAGTGAGTCACATCATCTAGGATATGAAAATCCTCTATTTAAATCAATTCTTGGCTAACAAAAGGGAAATAATTCAATTTTAAAATTGGCAATAACTGGATTTTTTAATTAAGTGAATGTAAAAGTTTTAAATTTATTTTCCCAATTTGTATAGAAAAGGAAAAAACTCTGCAATTCTGATTTAATATAGAATTAATTCAAATACAGTCATACAACTGCTAAAGTTTTTATTAAACTTAGTTTGAGAGTAGTTTTTTTTTTTTAAAAATCAAAATATATCAGAATTACAGAAGTAGATTTGGCTTATTCAGCTTGTAAATACAGCGTTAATATTTTCTCCGCCAGATGAATGCCAGCTGCTCCTACTTTCTGCTTACCTTCTCTTATGCTTTCCATCACTACTACCCTGCTCCACTATCTCCTTCAATTTTAGTATATGTGTTGCCAAAGCAAGCACCACTATCTCCCTTCAAAAACAGCATAGGTAAGAATTAAGATAACTGGACACTTAGTTCCACAATTTAGGATCTTCAGTATAACATACAATACATGAAATGCTGCACCTTCTCCTTATATAATAGTGGGGGTTGGTGAGGGAATATAGTTTATGTTATTGGTTGTTAATGATTACTAGTTTTGAAACTTCTCTTCAAATATCTATAACAACTAGAATGTATTTCTAAGTGAAAGCCTACCTTCACGTGAAGCAGGTAAAATTATTTGCGCAATCATGTATACACATCATCTATACACTTGAACCAGTTATTTCAATTTTTAATGTAGCAGAGAAACTGAATGTGCTTTTACTTTCTAATCTTCACATCAAATCAAATAAGCAGGTGCTAAACTCTGCTGTAATGTGATATTGTTACATAACAAGTTTCCTGCTGGTATCTATAAACACCTCCCAATATCCTATACTGTGTTACTAACTCTAATTTAGAGTTAAACCTGTAAACTAGAATATCTGCAGATTAAGGATATACCTGGAAAACAATGTGGCAGGCAAAAGACACAACCTTTCCCAGTGCCAAGTTTTTTTTTTTTTTTCCTTCTATTTTTCCTTTCTGCTGAGTCCTTAACTAAAAGGTTCCCATCTTATACTTTTCAATGCATTTGATCCATACAAAGTAGGTACTGGAAGACAGCTGAGACAATCTACTTGTTATTTTCCTGGATCTGATACAAAATAACCAAGGGTGGAGAAGCTTATAGTAAACTCAACCTCTAAAACAAACTGTCAAACAAAGGCACACACAGTATGCTTTTCAACATCCAGAAACCTTATTTTGAACATCAGTTGTTCTCATTTGCATGTTACCATTTCCATAATTGCTTCACAGGCACCAGAAGATACTTCTACAGAAATATACTGTATTCAAAAAGAGAAGCACTCTTCTACTTCCCCCTTTAAAATAAAATAATCTAAGCACAATTCTAGAAAAGCACCGTCTGTCAAAAATTTGTTTTTCTGCATTAAAGAAAATAAAATTTGACCAAAAACATATATGAATCATTACTGATTCTATAATTACCATTCTTTAAAAGTTGGAGGGCTGTATTTATTTAGTCAAACCCAGCAACAAAAAGAACTGCGACCTCCATTAATAAACTGCATTTTGAAATATACATGATTGTGTAGTCCCTGTGTTACTTCCAATGGTAACTGACACGCCCCGAATTTAACTGTACCAGACAGTTCTATCTGTCCCATCGCTGACCAAACACTGCTTCTCTGTTTCTATTCATTTTATATTATAAGAGGTCTAAACACAACACAGCATGACGAGAAAAAAAATTACAATTCTTTTGACAGCAAAGTGATGGATTCAAGTTCTCTCTTGCAGTACATCTCTATCCGTGAGCATTAACAGACATTTTTGATAGAGCTAAAATGCGCTGGCTGCAAGCTCATTACTCTAAGAACCCTGGGCACCTTTCCTGCAGGTTTTCAGAAAACCCTCGTAAAAACCAGGCACTTCACAAACCTTGCAAACCAAACTTGCCAAAAAACCTTGTGCAGTGATCAATAACCTTGGCTCCACCACCATCTGCCTCAAATTCATGGGTCCCGGAGACCAATGCAGCAAAACCAAGGCTGAAGGCTAGAGCTAAAGCCCAACAGAACTACCGCGCTTCCCCTCTGCCGCCCTGTCTGCCGCAGGGAGAGGTAATGGGAAAAGAGCAGTGGAGCTAGGCTCACCAGCTCCGAAGATGCTCCGGTGACCTCCGGCTGCGTGGCGAAAGCTGGGCCGGGAAGGCGCTAGTGCAGCCCTGGCGGGCCGTGGGGACTATGCCCCTGGTGCATTCCTCGCATTCCTGCACAATCTGTCGCCAGCCAAGGAGCCCGCGGCGCGCGTTCTCCCCCTGGACACACACACCTGCCTACTGCTGCGCCCCGAGCGGCCACGGCCGCCGCGGCGTCTCCACTGCCCGCGCTCTGTTTTGTCGCACTCCGCCAGCACACAGCCAAATCCCGGCCCCGCCGCTCAATCCCTCGCTTCCCGGGTAGAGGGTAAAGGGGACAGAACCAGGCAGCCCGAGTAGTGGCCAGGAACACCAGAACCGCTTGGGGAGGAGGGTGCCGCAGCTCTGCTTCAACTCCTGCCAGGGTGAGGGGGAAGCAGCGGCGCAGAAGGGCAGCGGGGGAAGGTCTGGGCTGGGGAGCCTGGAGGGGTGGAGCGTGAGGATACGCGGTGAAGAGCGAGGGGCGCACTGGCCAGAGCGGGGTAGGCAGGACCCGCAGGAGCGCGGGACTCCGGGGACAAATGCGAGACCGTGCAGGCACCCGCGGCGTGGGAGGAAGGAAAGGGGCTAGGATGCAGGATCTGGGGCTGGAGGGACGTACAGACCGCCCCGAGGGCTGGGGAAGGCGGGAGCCCCACGGTGTTGGGGGCGCGGGGCTGCGTGCCGGCGGACAGGAGCGGGGGAGCCTCGGAGCAGACGTCCGGGAGGGCTCGGAGTGGCGGTGGAGTTCGGGGCCGGGGGCTCTGAAACCGAAAAAGCCAACGTGGGGAGGGTCCTGCGCGGCGTGCAGGGGCGACCCGGGAGAGTAATAGCCGGGAAAAGCAAATGGAGGGTGAAACTTGTGCGCCTGCCGGGGGGAGGGGAGCAGGCAGGCGAGTGCGGGCAGGAACACGAGGCGGGGCAGGAAAGCCGAGGCGGCGGCGAGGCGGTGGGGACGGAGTAACGGGAGGGAGGCGCTCGTCCCCCGCGCGCCCCTCACGGGCAGGTCCGGGCTCGGGCACGAAGGGGCGAGGGCCGAGGGTCTCGGGGGCAGGAGTCTTCGCGCCCTCCCGCGAGCTCGCACACTTACTTTCCAGGTTAGGCTGCGCCCGTCGTCGCTCGGGGGATCAGAGACATCCACGCCGTGGGGTCGCCGCTGCGGCACCCGAAAAAATTAAAAGTGCCTCGGCCAAGCGACTGCCCGCCCCTCCCTCCCCCACCCGCCCCCTCCCCCGAAGCGTCTATCCCACCACCCCTGGCGGCGGCGGTGGCCAATTTGCCCCTCTACCCGGTGCCCATGGTGCCGTCTCGGCGGCCGGCGTCAACACGGACTCAGCCCCGGAGCCCCCTCTACTGCCCAGCTGCCGCCGCCGCCCGCCCAGCCGCCAGCCCGCCTGCCCAGCCAGCCCCAGGCTCCCGGGAACGTCAGCACGCCGCCGTCTCCGGACCTGCTCCCCGCCAACCCCATTGGTCGGAAGGAGAAGGCTGGCCCTCACCATTGGCCCGGCCCTCATATTGAACCTGCCAATGCGAACTACGGTTTCAGGTCGCCATAGAGACCGATGCTGTTAAGAGCGAGAGGGCCTGAAGAAGGTGTGGAGTGAGGCTGAAGGTGTCTCAGGCTTTGGGAGCGAGAGGGGGTGTAGGGAACGGGTACTAGGGATTCCTGAGCGCTGGCTCTGGAATCTGAGGCAGCTTGTGCTTTGGCTTCCTGCCAACCCCAGCTGTGCATGGTAGGGTTTGTCCCTCACCTCACCTCGAATCCATGAGAGCCTAGGAGTGGGCATTTCGCTTTTCCTGCGTTTGTGAGCCCCTGAGACTTTGACCTTTGACCTTTGACATGTGTGCAGCTTCTGCTACTCCAGGTGAGTTTGCACCCCATCCCTTAATTCGCTGCTTCCTGACGTCACTGATTCACCTGAATTCTACTTGTTTTTCTGCCAACCACTTCCCTTGCCCTGGGGTGGATCTTGCCTTGAGATGTTGGGTCTAAAAACTTCACGGCCGTACCTAACGGAGACTCCAAGAATATTTCCCTTGAATGATATTTTGATAAGGAAACAGGCTGACGTATATTATGTTGGATGTCATTGAGTCATCACGTAAGATAATGTGTTCCCTGCTTCTCCAAGCAAACCTCTAATCTCCTCATTGAAGGATATTTATTAAAGACCTACCTGTGTGTACATTATGCACTGTGAGCTTGGCAGGTGCATGCTCTTTCCCCTAAGATTTTTCAGAATGAGGAAAGACAGGTGACAAAGTCAATTCTTTATGCTTTCTGATTATCTCAGAGTAAAGAGAATCGATTATAATTGAGAGGTGCTGTTTTCTGGGTATTTTCCAGTTTACCTCAAATTTGGTTTAAAAAAAATGAACTGAGACATACAGTTAGTACACAGAAAAATCTTGAGCTTTAGTAACAAGTTCTTTGCTTTCCTTTAGTCACTTTATGCTAGTCTGTCAGTAACAATTTTTTTGTAAATAACTTTCATATTTAGATACAGACTATTCATGAAAATATTATGCTTTTTTTAAATTGTTACTTAAATTTTTTCCAGTGTTCCAAGATTCATTCTCCATTGCCCATTCCCCACACCCAGTGCTCCACGCAATAGGTGCCCCCAGTACCCACCACCAGGCTCTCCCATCCCCCCACCCTTCTCCCTCCAAGTCCCTCAGTTTGTTTCTGTGTCCAAAGTCTCTGTTGTTTTGTTTCTCTCCCTGGATTACCCTACTTCCCATTTACTTTCCTTCTCCCACTGTCCTTTTAAGCATTTTATTGCTCTGTCATGTAGCCACTTATATTCTTTGGTTACTTCTTCTGGTGATTTTTCCATGGTTAGTAAGATGTAAGAAGACAATGTCTATGTTACCATAAGTAAGTTGGAGGGACCATATTTTGTGGAAAAGCTGATAGGATTTTGGAAATTACAAATACTTTTTGAGACAAACAGATAAATGTGTGTGCAAGCTACATAGGTCAGACTACTGTCCAGAATTTTAAGTTGGATAGTATGCTTTGCTATTAGTTTTTATCTTACTGCAATTGGAAAATTACAAAAATAGATGAAACTTGTTAATATGGTGCCTTGATTGTAGAAGCATCTCTTACAATTTGCAGTAAAATTTAATCTTATGTAATATATGCAGGGCTGAGCATGTGAGTGCCCCCTAAATATTTCTAAAATGGGGAAGGAATCAGCAGGGACCATAGTGTGTGCTTGTCTCATGCCTTGCCATCATGGAACTTTTCTCATCATGCTTTTCATTTCTGACTTTTGCGTGTGTGTTTGTTTTTGGAGAATAGAAAAAGTAAAATGCAAATTTTATGACTCATTTTTAATGTACTAAGAAGATACCGATGATTTGGTTTTAAAAAATATCTAATAATACTGAATGAATAGAAGATGTGTCTAATGGAAAGAATTACATTGATATTTCCTTTTTTCTTGCCTTAGGCTAGCATAGAAAGAAAAAAAAAACATTTTTTTTTTACTCCAGTAATCTTTTCTCTTTGTATTTTTCTCAGATGATACTGTATTCCATGTTTGTAATGATTAAAATGTCACTAAAATCTGTGAATAAAGTCCCTTAAGATGTTACCATTTGAGATTATTATTATTATTAATTAATTTTTGTAATTCTTAAACGCAGTTGAAAATTTCTTTTGAACTTACCCCTGTACACGTTGCTGGATAAGACTAAGAAATCACTTTGTTCCAGGGGGAAGTCTATGCTATCCAGACGTGGCTGGTTCTTCATTGATTCTCTAAATTCCTTTCTTCATCAGGAGGGTGATTGAACAGGACACTTAACCAGGGACATTATCCAGGGCACTTCTCCCAAACCTGTCCTATTTCTGCTCTCCTCAAGCCCCCACTGTACTTTGTCTTCTTCCAGTTCTAGAAACTGAGGCTCCATCATGAATTTTTTCTTTTTAGCTCTCCTAAACCCCAGTCTCAATTTTTACACCTGTTCACTTACTTCAGCTTTGACTGAGAAGGGATACCACTCTGCTGTTCTAAACTCAGACTCCATTTCTACTCCTAAATATGAGCCATCTTACCTCCCCAGAATTATCCTCCATTGATTATAATTTCTCTCTTAGATCATATGTTATTTTCTTCTCCAAAAAAATTTTTTCCCTGTACCTTGGCATGTATCTGACCCTTTGTGAAACCACCCTTCTTCAGCCTACCTCCCTATCTATTGGCTTTTCTTCTCACCAAAAAACATCCTGAAGGGAATTTCATAAGGCTTTTATTTTTTAACCTTCAATATCCTGGCTCTTGAATACAACTGGAAAGATTCTGAAGGTTGTGAAAATCCTCCTTTGCCAGTAAAGTTCTCTCCTACAAAAAAGGGCTTTTTACTTGCAAATTGCAGTGCCTTAATTCCAGATTTCCAGGGAAGCAGAGAAACCTTGCCTCCTACTCTGAGATTCCATATAAATGCAAATGAACAACTTGAGAAGAGGAAGCATTTAACCTACTAGCCACACTACCTAGGTAGGTGGGTCTAACTGCTGAGAAGTAGAGGTGGGAAGAGAGGGCTCTGCTGAGCCTGACTGTAGGACCTGGGACAAAGTTCACAAGACTGAACCGATCTGGTGAGCACCACCTTCAAGAAAAAAGTAAATTGCAGAAATCAAAGGGATTTTTTTTTTTCAGTTTCCATCTCAGAAAGACATCAATCAGAACCTTTCATGATTATGAAAACTTTGTAACTTTAAAGTGTTTGTTATTTTCATATTAGCTCATCGTGATTAGTATTCCTGCAAAATAATAGCAGAGGCAGCAAGGAAAGGGGGGAGAGCAGAAACACTGCCTCCTTTCTTGCTCTTGGAAGCCTATGGAGAGGGTGGGTGCAGTAAATATAAGAATTCCAAAAACAGGACGCCTGGGTGGCTCAGAGGGTTAAGCCTCTGCCTTCTGCTCAAGTCTTGATCTCAAGGATCTTGGGATCAAGGCCCACTTCAGGCTCTCTGCTCAGCAGGGAGCCTGCTTCCTCCTCTCTCTCTGCCTGCCTCCCTGTCTACTTGTTATCTCTCCCTGTCAAATAAATAAAATCTTAAAAAAAAAAAAAAGAATTCCAAAAACACACTAATTGATAGTTGCATTTTTTGTTTGTTTTTAAAAGGAATGTTAAAACAGATGCAGGTGGCAAATGAAGGAAAGAGATTAGTGAAATAAACTGGTCCTGAGAATGGCTGCTAAACTTAATAATAGTTATGCTCCCATTTCAGGATTGACTGTGTTGCACCTCCAGACCATTCTTTGAATATGCAAATCCTCCCCTGCCCTTAGAGGCCCAGTCCAGTAGTTACCTCTAAAGCCTTTTCTGAAAATTTCTCCACCTTAACCACACCTCTGGAGAGGGTGATTTCTGCCTTAGTATTTTGTTGTGGCACTCTCTACCCCATGGTATGGTTATTTATATATGTGAGCCTTCTGTCCCAGAAGATAGGATACATGTAATAGTTATGACTGTATCCTCCATAGTGCCTTGGACTACTAAAGTGTCTCCCACACCAAGAAAAGCCAACATTCATTAAACCTTTTTTAGTCCTTGGAAGAATTTGACTTCCAACAATGAAAATGTAGAATCAGTAATGTAGAGAGGTACTTAAAAAAAAATGGGATTAGAGGTTCAATGTAGGGAGGTGAGATATCATATGGCAGAGCAGAGGAGAGGTTTCTGCCATGCAGCCTCCCAAGACAGAAAAGCTTTAGATCTTATCGCTACAAGGACCTATCTATACCCCTCTGTGAGGGAGGGGCCAGTGTGACAAGGACTGGCTGCCTGTGCTTTGGGATAAAGTTATCATATTCAGAGCTAAAATTCTGTGTATTGGGAAAAGCAGTTGAAACTCAGCTTTGTCAAGCAGATTAAATAAGAATTACCTACATTTTTTTCATCCAAAGTATCCAGGTTGCTCTGTTTTTTTGCAACACAGTAGAGTCATGAGAATTTAACAACTTTATGAAATCATAAAGGCATCAAATACCTGGTAAGTATAATAAACATGTTTCCAAGTACCTAGATCCACAGCCTTTGAAGTATGCAGCCCTGTAGGCTTCATGACCTAGCATCTGGCCATGGTATCAGCCAGGGGAGACCAGATTCAAATGTAATCAGTTCATTGCAGACCATTGGCCATAACCTATAACAATGCCAATCAGATTCATCTCCTGGAAATTTGGAATTGAGAGAACAAGTGAGCTAGAGAGACCTGCTACCTTTGCCCTGATATTTTCAGGGCTCCTATTCTCCCCACGAAGCCAGAATACACTTCATTTTTTAGTGTTCCATGAGCTTTCTGTTTCTTATAGTCATCTCTAATACATTCTTTTCCTGGTTTGCCTTAGCAAGTCTCTGTTTCTTACAATAAAAAGATTTCATGACAATATTATACAAATATTTGACAACAAACCAGAACATATATTATGATCATCTTATTGTACTAGGAAGAGTAACAGTCTAAAAGTGTCTAACAGACTATAAAAAATGACCTGTCTCATTCCAAATATTGTCAGTCTCAGTTAAAAGAACTTTATTTAGGGTGGTGTCTATTCCTGCCCACTCCCCAACCTGAAAGTCTTATATTCTTCAACTCAGTTCTCCTCCTGTGAAATTGAGAACAAGAGAAGAACTTTGAGAAGATGAGCAATATGATTGCTTTTTCAAGGTAGATTCATTTGCCATGCTCTTGAGTAGAAAGAAAAAATTAGAATTTATCTTATACTGGTTTACTAATTTTTTAGAGACAGGGCTAAAAAATAAAAATGAGATTGGAAAATTTACCAGACATATCAGTGGCCACACAGCTCAGAGGAAACAGATTCTGAAGTCTAATTTCCAGCAATTTAAAGAAAACCTTTCAGGAGGAAAACCAGACTTGATCCAGTATTGCTATAATATTTTAGCTAAAATAATCCAGTTTTCAACAAAAAATCTTGAGATAGACAAACAACAAAGCAAAACAAAGCAGGAAAGCATAACCCAAGTTCAGAAAAATAGGTGGTCAGTGGGCATGCTGAGGGGCCCACTTGTTGGATTTTGTAGACAACTAATCCAAACCAACTACTGTAAGTACCTTTAAAAACCTAAAGGTAAAATGACTCAACAAATAGGACTCTCAAAAAAGAAATAGAAAGTATAAAAAAGAAATGGAAACTATCCACTTGGAGGAACAGAAAGAAAAAATGTTTGAAGAAAAATGAACAGAGCCTCAGAAACTTGTGGGACAGCTGGGAGTACAAAAAGAAAGGAATTTGCAGAAGCAGCAACCTAAAACTTCCCAAATTTTATTAAAAAATTAATCTACAGATCAATGAAACCCACTCAATCCTGAGTAGAATAAACATAAGAAACAAAACTAGATATGTCATCAGATTGCTAAAAGGCAAAGACAAGAAAATTTTGAAGCAACAAGAGAATAATGACTTTTACTTACAAGGAAACCACAATAAAATTAATAGCTGACTTCTCATCAGAAACAAAAGAAACCAGAGAACAATGGAAGAACAGATTTGAAGTTCTGAAAGAAAAAAAACAAAACTGTAGATCAAGAATTCCATATCAAGCAAAAATGATCTATTGAAAATTAAGATGGCAGTCCTCATAAATGGATCTATGTTGGAAGTGTACTAATTACTGATGGAATCCATTTAGTTTCCAGCTTAGAGTGAAGCCTAAAGGAAAAGAAGGCTGTCAGATGCAGGGCACTTGGCAAGTCAACAATTTCCATTTGTAAAATAGTTCTAGACTCAGTGCCAACCCTGGGACATCAAATGATCACCACACCAAACTGTTGTATGAAATATAGATTTGAAGTTATTTTCTTTAAATAAATTCTGTAAAAATAATAACTTAGTTTCTTAACTCCAGAACTATCTCTCTGCTTCATAAAGGTGGCAATGAGCTGATTAGGACAGTAGGGGAGAGAACATAAATCACATATAAGAGCTCTCTTTATATCCTGTCTTCCAACCATGGCACCTGGCCCTTCTCATTCCTGGACTCGTTTCCTTTACACATCAGGTCAGCTAGCTTTCATCACAGGGCTTTCACACAGCTGGTTACAACTTCTGTGCATCTCATGTTGGATTAGGGACATAAGTCAGCAGCACCTGCTGGTACAGTATCTTTCTGGAACCACAAGGCAAGAAATGCCATATTTTCCCATCATTGAATTGCCTTAAAAAATAAGGAAAAAATGATGAAAATAGATGAAGAAAAGACAATTGACAAGAAACAACAACCCATTCATGATACAAATGTCCAAAAAACTAGCAACAGAAGGGCACTTCCTTGATGTGCTAGAGTACATCTATGAAAAACCTGTAGCTATCATCACATTTGTGGTAAAAGACTCAATATTTTCCCTTAAGATTGAGAATAAAATGATATCTACTCATATTTTTTATTCAACATTGTTCTGAAGGCTTTAGCCATTGTAACAAGGAAAGAAAAAGGCATATAAATTGGAATAGGAAATTTAAAGCTATCTTTACAGATAACGTGATCATATAGAAAATTCTGAAGAATATACAACAAAAGTAACATTAGAAGTAATAAAATAATTTAACAAGGTCACAAGATATCAGTACATAAAATTCAGTCATATTTTATATGCTAGGAATTAGCAATTTGTAAATGAATTTGAGAAAACAATTCAATTTATAATAACATGAAAAAAAATATGAGAGTGAGGAATATACTTTAGGAAAGCGTAAGATCTCTGACTTAAAGATTCCATGTGATTCCTACCAAAATCCCAGCAAATGCTTTATGTAGAAATTGATAAGCCAGTCTTAAAATGCACATACAAGGGTGCCTGGTGGCTCAGTGGGTTAAGTGTCTGCTTTCAGCTCAGGTCATGATCCCAGGGTCCTGGGATCCAGCTCAGCATGAGGCTCCCGGCTCAGCAGGTAGTCTGCTTCTTCCTCTCCCTCTGTTGTTCCCCCTGCTTGTGCTCTCTCCCTGAAAAAGAGATAAAATAAAATCCTTTTAAAAATGCACATACATAGAAACAAGAATAACAAACCAAAAAAGAAGACAAACAAAAAATAGAATAGGAAGAATTGTAATATACAATTTAAAAACTTATTAAAAAGTTACAATAACAGAATATAGTATTAGCATAATGATAGCCATGTAGATCAAGGAAATAGAATAGAGTGTACAGAAATAAGTCCTTACATTTATGGTCAATTGATTTCCAACAAAGATGCCAAGGTAGTTCAGTGGGGAAAGGGGTGTCTCTTCAAGAAGTGCATTGGATATCCATATGTAAAATAATGAACTTGTATTCTTACCTTACAACACAGAGAAAAATTAACTCAGTTTGCATCATAGACCTAAGAACTAAAATGATAAGACTTATGGGGCACCTGGCTAGCTTAGTTGGAAGGACTGTGACTCTTGATCTCTGAGTCATGGGTTCAAGCCCCACATTGGGTGTGGACATTATTTAAAAATAAAATCCTAAAAAAAATAAAATTGTAAGACTTTTGGAAGAAAACATAGTAAAAAATTTCTGTGACTTTGCTTTAGGCAAAGATATCTTAGATATTCTACCACATCCATAAAAGAAGAAATTAATAAATTGGACTTAATAAAAATAAAATTTTTTACTGATAAAAGTTTTGCTTTTCAAAACACATTAGTAAGAAAATGAGAAGATAAGCCATAGACTAGGAAAGAATATTTTTTTTTAAGTTGTTGTTTTTTTTTAGTAATCTCCACACCCAATATAGGCTTCAAACTCTTAACCCTGAAAACGAATCCTCTGTCTTCCAACTGAGCCAGCGAGGTACCTGGGGGAAAGAACATTTTCTAATCATAGTCTGATAAAGGACTTACATATAGAATATATATTGAATTTCTAAACATTCTAAACATGAAAAGTAAGAAGGCAAGCAACTTAATTTAAAAATGTGCAAAATATTTGGATAGACGTTTCACCAAAATGTTATACAAATGGTTAGTCATCATAGAAAAATATACTCAACATAATTAATCATAAAGGAAATGCACATTAAAACTGCAATACAACTATACAACCACTAACATGTGTAAAAGGCAAAAGATTAATAATACCAAGTGATGACAAGAATGTGGAAAACTGAAACTATCATAAATTGCTGGTTGGTATACCCACTGTGGAAAAACATTTGACAATTTGTTTAAAATATAAATATAGGGGCGCCTGGGTGCCTCAGTTGGTTGGGCGACTGCCTTCGGCTCAGGTCATGATCCCGGAGACCCGGGATCGAGCCCCACATCGGGCTCCCTGCTCTGTGGGAAGCCTGCTTCTCCCTCTCTCACTCCCCCTGCTTGTGTTCCCTCTCTGGCTGTATTTCTCTCTGTCAAATAAATAAAATCTTAAAAAAAAAATAAAAAAATATATAAATATAAACTTACCATATGACTCAGCAAGAAATAAAAACACACGTCCACACAGAGATGTTTATATCAGTAATATCATTATTATTCATAGTTGAAAAAAATAATCAAAATGTCTATCAAGTAATTTATTAGATGAAATGTGATGCAATGTAATGCTATTCAACAATAAAAATGATGAACTATTGACACTTGCTACAATATGGATAAACCTGCAGTCTAGTATGCCAAGAGGAAAAAAATTCACAAAAGGCCACTTTTGAAAAAAAATTTATTTACTTATTTTAGAGACAGAGCTTGAGCGAAGGGAGGAGTGCAGGGAGAAAGAGGAGCCAAAAGAATCTTAAGCAGACTCCATGTGCTGAGTACTGAGCTTGATGAGGGGCTTGATTTCACAATGCTGAGATCATGACCTGAGCCAAAACCAAGAGTGGGACACTTAACTGATTGACCACCCAGTCACTCCATGGTTATGTGTTACATAATACTATTTGTATGACACTTCCAAAAAAGAAAAAAATACAGAGACAAAAAGAAAATTAGTGATTACCATGAGCTGGGATGGGAAGGTTGAATGCAATGATAGAACATTTTCAGATGATGAAAATATTATAGAACTGAAGGGTGGTAATGATTGCACAAGTATACATTTATTAAAAATAGTCACATTGTATGCTTATAATGGATATATTTTCATGGAATATAAATTATGTCTCAAAGCTGTTACAAAAACTTTAAAAAATGATGTAAGCACGTCATGTTAAAACTGTCATTTATGAACACTTAGTAAATTTGGAAATGATTTTCTTTTTTTTTTTTAAGATTTTATTTATTTATTTGACAGAGACACAGCTAAAGAGGGAACACAAGCACGGGGAGTGAGAGAGGGAAAAGCAGGCTTCTCACCTACCAGGCAGGGAGACCCAGGTGGGGTTCAAACCTGGGACTCCAGGATAATGTCCTGAGCTTGGAAGGCCATAGCTTAACCAACTGAGCTACCAAGGCGCCCCAAATTTGGAAACAGTTTTCTAACATGATTGAAAATCTTCCAAATATCATTTCAGTGGTTTAAGATGCCATTTGTTAAACATTAAAGAAAAAAACTTGCAGGGAAAACTGATTGATGGGGAAATCAGAAATCTGTTAGAGAAAAAGCCTAAATTACAACCTTAGTGTAAGTATTGGTTGGAGTTGAAATTTGAAATTTGAGTTCAGGAAGCCTACTTTATATTTCTTCCATATCTTTTTGCGGTATCTATTTTATCTTTTATAGCCCTTATAGCCAAGTTTGAGAATAAACTGGTCTTAAATCTGAATCCTTCTATGACTAGATATTAAACCACGATTTTCAAGGTAATACAACATTTTCCGCCACAAAACTCTCATTAATATTTATTTAAATTATCAATACTATAGAAACACCTGGGTGGCCCAGATCTTTCAGCATCCAGGTCTTGGTTTCAGTGGGGTCACGATCTCAGAGTCATGAGATCAAGGCCCATGTGGGGCTCTGTGCTCAGTGAGGAGTCTGCTTAGGATTTCCTCTCTCTCGTCCCTCCCTTCCTCAAATAAATAAATCTTTAAAGAAAAATTACCAATATATATTTCAGTACACCTTCTTTTGTACTTATGAGTTGTTCTTTTTTGTGTTTCATAATTTATATATTAACATGATATTACATTTAAATAATTTATAATTATGTTTGGTAATAGAGGTATGTGATTGAGAATGTTTAGAGACCTCATTTTTTTTTTTTTAAGATTTTATTTATTTGACAGAGAGAAATACAGCCAGAGAGGGAACACAAGCAGGGGGAGTGAGAGAAGGAGAAGCAGGCCTCCTGCCGAGCAGGGAGCCCGATGTGGGACTCGATCCCGGGTCTCCGGGATCATGACCTGAGCAGAAGGCAGTTGCTTAGCCAACTCAGCAACCCAGGCGCCCCTAGAGACCTCATTTTTAAAATAACATCTTTAGATAAAATGTATGTTCTTTCCCTCTTATTTGTTTTGTTTCTGTTGACTTTTTAGGTTTTCTCTTCTGTCTACTCCAGGTGTTAGAAATAAATCTCTGGAAAGCTGCATTCTAATTTTTTGGTATTTTTTTTGGTTTTGAAGATCAGTTAGATCATTTACCTCTAACAAGTCACATTTGAATTTCTAACATCATTAGAGTCACTAATCATAACTGTGATCCATCTTGAGAGAGGTAAATCAAGTCGCAAGTGGTATCAAGATTATTCTTCTTTTGACACAGCCAAATGATGTGAAAGACATAAATAACAAATATATAGTAGAAAGAAGGCCAAAGAAATTGCCATAAAGTAGGGAATTTGAGACAAGAAAAAAATTCCACCCACACAGAATTAATTCATTTCTATGGTTGATAGAAAACCAGATTTCAAAACTCCAGGCTTTCAATGATTTGCTTTCTGGCTTTGGAAAACTCATGTATTTTTCCACTGACTGCCCCCACATTAATGAAGATGAGCATAATATATTTCTCCTTTCTCACAGACACTACTCATTAACTTTTTAACTTAAAAAATGGGAAATATGTAAACTTCTGAACTTTTAGTATGAGCATACTAATGTACCTATATCTGATCATAAATACAAGGGTCTTTGGTATCTAAGAGATTATATAAGAAAAGGTCTCCTCATTTCTACTTTACTTCAACTTTCCTTTTGCTTTCTTCCTTCTATTTTTCAACAAGTTAAAAAAAATTTTTAATCAGTTACCGTAGTCTGAAATGCCATAGATAGTAACCATCAGCATTTTATTAACTTATTAATCTCCCCTTTTTGAACTCACTATAAATAATTTTCTCATAGACTTAGGTTAGATGGTGTATCATAATCTCATTGGGTCAAATATACCCAAATAATAATATTTTCATCTAATGTTTATTTCAATTATCAGTTTTCTAAAATCATAGAATTTTCAAGCTGGGAAGAAAATTAGAGATTACAAACCAACATTAAAACTGGCTGTATAACTCTCACCATCCAACCTTTTCAGTCTTTCTAGTAGAGAAGAAATTAGTATGATTTAGATATTTCACTCTTTGCCATATATACATGTGTGAGTAAGTTTTTCAAAGCTAAAATTATTTCAATTTCAAAATTTGTATGGGGATAAAAATTAGAGGTAAAAAATATGCATCTATGCCAAGACCTCTTCCTTGCATTTATAAATGACTGCTTTAGCTACACTGCTCCTCTACAGTACTATTTGACTATTGAGAAGATGATAACTTGAAGGTATTTTGTGTTTAATCTTCAATATGTATGCTCTGTAATTTTTTATGGTCCTTAAATTGAGTCAAAACCTATTGACCACCACCTCTGTGTTTTAAAAGCTGACAAAGTGTGTTTGATATGGCTGGTGGAAGAGCACTGAGCTCAAAGTCAGGAGATCTGGTTGGGTTCTAGCCTCGCCTATGCTGCCTAATTCCTCAAGTCTTAGATAAGTCATTTAATCTCTCTGGACCTGTGTTTACTTATCTGTAAAATATATCAGTCACACTCAGATCTTTTCTAGGCTTAGGTTAATTTATGTATAAAATGAAATGCATGATCTCATTCTAAATCTTGGCTTTGTTTTCTTTATTTTCTTGAAATAAATTTACCGCAAATGTTTATACTTTGCTATAGCCCTCAAGTCTATTTCCACTGCCCTCTTTGTTTTAATAAACTGCCTTTAAATACACTGCTTTCTTTTTCTTATTTCAATATCTGTCTCTCCTCTTAACTCCCACTTGTATCTTGCCTTTTTTCTCTCCTTCTAGGACCTTCCCCCTCCCCTTATCTCTCTACTTAAAAAGCATGACACAGGTCGACTTCTCTGCATGTTGAGGAACACTGCCTGTGAGTTGTCTCCCTTTGCTGACAGGGAGAATAGAGAGGTCAGGTTCATGGGCCCTTGAGCCTGGCTATGTATCTGGTTTCTACCATTCACTAGTTGTATGATCTCTACCTCATTTTCCCATTCCGCAAAATAGGAACAACAGTGTTACCCAAATATCATTCTGAGTCTTAATCAATAAGTAAAGCTTTTAGAATAGTACCTGTCTTATAAGAACTTGATCAATAAATGTTCACGACTATTGCACCCACTCTATGGACTCTATAAAGTGGTAATCACTTCAGCACAAGCTAGAAGAGGAAAGGATAAAGCTAAGGCAAGGGAATAGCTCTAGGTGAATTAAATGGTGTGTTCCTACAGTTTGGGGCCTTTTGTGACAATGCTCTGTATTTTCTACACCTTGTCCTTTACTTTTCATCCTACTGGGATGTAAGTGTTGGGCAAAAGCACAATGAAGAGGAAGACTGGCACAATTTGTAGGTGATGTGCCTTTTATTGAATTTGCAGGAATGGCTACCCAATGGCAACTTTATCCAAGTAAATTATCTGTTTGGAACATGATGTTTTGTTTTCTGTCAACCTTTTGAACTGGTATACCATAATTATTATACTCCAAAACATTAAAGAAAAAAGCCCAAGAATTGTCCTTCGGACAGCTCTATTTATGTAATGCTCCATTTGAGAAATAGCACTGGAAAAAACTGTTCTTAGCAAAGAATGTTAATTGATGAAAACATTTCTTTGCTAACAATCTAAGGGAAGCAATCTATTCTTAGCTTTTTAAACCACAAAATAGATTTAGCCATTCATGAACAAAAGCCAATTATTTATTCTCAATACTACCTTTAACAAGTCTTTGTTTTTGATAATGTAACTCTCTTTCTATTCTCTATCAAAGCAGGTTTTAAAAATATAACTGCTCTTTTAATAAGAAAAAGACAACCAAATCTAATAGCAAGATTCTCATTTGGGTACAAGGCATATTTTCCACCTCAATATTCAACTATATGAGCTTTTTAAATGGGGAGGGGCTTATCCATTTTGATTAAGGAGTGCATGTACCTAATATTCTGTAGAGCTAGCATAATGAATATGTCATATGAAGAAAAAGCACAAGAGATAACTTTGGTGAGAAGCCAAAATTTTATAGTATTTAGAAAATTATAGTACTGTACATACCTGATGAACATGGAAGATATTGAATCTGGATCAGCCAATGAATATTTTGCTTTTCCTTGTGGTTTTCTAGGAAAGAAGGAAAATGTTAGTACATTTACTTTCTCAGGTCATAAATATTATTTTTGAAGCTCAAAAAGAAATACATCAACAAAAGTAGAAATTAGAAGTCCTACGTCATAGGATGTCACTTGGCCAAAAAATATGCTTTTCAATAGAACATCTTCAGCATATTTTATTTCAAATACTAAAATAAGAGAAAAAGTCACATATCACATGATCATGCAAGAAATTGATACACAACTCAGTAACAACAACACCAAAAAAAAAAAAAACGGATTAAAAATGAACAGAGGAACTAAATGGACATTTTTCCAAAGAAGATATACAAATGGCCAGTACATGAAATGGTGCTCAATATCAGTAACCGTCATTGAAATATAAATCAAAATCACAATTAGATATCACCTCACACCTGACAGAATGGCTATTATCATGAAGACAAGAGATAAGCATTGGCGAGAATGTGGAGAAAAGAGAACACTTGTGCATTGGGTGGGAATGTAAATTGGTGCAACCATTATGGAAAACAGCATGGAGGTTCCTCAAAAAATTAAAAGTAGAATTACCATGTGATTCAGTAATTCCACAT
Source organism: Spilogale gracilis (assembly GCA_004023965.1). NCBI lineage: Eukaryota > Metazoa > Chordata > Mammalia > Carnivora > Mephitidae > Spilogale > Spilogale gracilis. The sequence continues at coordinate 54,031 of PITA01002493.1, forward strand.
TTTGGTATCTATCCAAAGGGAAAAAATAATTACCTCGAAAAGATATCTCCGAGTCTTATTTACAACACTTCATTGCATCATTACTTATGGAAACAACCTAAGTATCCATCAAGGGCTGAATGGATAAAGATGTTGTAATACACACACACACACACACACACACACACACACACACACACACACACACAGGCACGCATGCTGGACTATTATTTAGCCATAAAAAGGAAGGAAATCCTGCCATTTTAGATAATGTGGATAATGTGGATGGAACTTGAGGGCATGAATGCTGAGTGAAATAAGACAGACAGTAAAAGATAAATACTGTATGATTCTCATTTATATGTGGAATCTAAAAAGCCACAACCCATAGGTACAGAGAACAGCTTGGTGGTTGCCAGAAGCAAGGAAGAAGAGTGAAATAGGTACATTTCAAAAGGTACAAACTTTCAGTTATAAAATAAGTAAGTCCAGGATATAAACAAAATGGTGACTAAAGTTTAAAATATTGCATTGTGTATTTGAGAATTGCTAAGAGAGTAGATCTTGAAAGTTGTCACACAAACACACAAAATTTCTGTGTGAGGTAATAGATGTTAACTAAACTATAGTGGTAATCATTTCACAATATATACATATATCAAATCATCTTGTTATAAACCTAAAACTAATACAATGTTGTATGTCAATTATAATTCAATAAATGGAAAAATGGTTAAATGATAAACTTTATATTTTTATCACAATAAAAAAATTTGTATTGTTATCACTTCTGCTAGTAAAAAGAAGCTACAATTATATAAAAAAAATAAGGAAATCAGTAGATGTTCCAGGGTATATAAGGTAACTATGTTCTGTGCTTATTTTGCAACCTTCTAATCAGATATTTCTGATTAATTTTAGATTTTTGTGTGTGATATTTAGTTCAGAAGTGTTATGGCTAATATAATTAGTTCTGAGAGTCTTTTCATTTTGCTTCTTATATATTGTACATTTAGATCTTTCACAGTTTAGTTTGGCTAGTTGATAGCTCTAGAAATCAAAATCCCATTTTTTATTGGGACCCATGTAAGAGATGTTTAACATCTCCTTAATTTGTTCAAACTTGGGGTTGTATGCTAATCCTCTCACCTCAGGATTATAATAGTACTTCAGATTTTGTTCCAAGTTTTCTTTCCATGAAATCTTTGGACAATCTGCTTATATAGCACATAGGAGGTGGTTCTCATTGTTGAGCATATTGCGCTTGCTTTTTACTGGACTACTGAACATCGTCAGATAAAACCATTCAGATATGAGCAGTGTGAAGTAGATTTGTAGTCATTTTTATTCGCACCATGATATCTAACATTTGTTTAGCAGTTACTGTATGCCTGACATAGTTCTAAGCATTTAGTGTATATTATTTTATTTATCTCTATAAGAACTATATGAGATAGGTATACTATTATTATCTTCACTTGGTATTAAATTATGACACAGATAAGTGACTTCACTTGTCCAAAATTACTCAGCTTCTAAATGGCATAGGCTGGAATGTGAACCAACTTGAGTCTAGTTCTGGTGTCTGGCCTTATCTGCCCTTTATTACGTGGAAGACTAGAGTTGAGTTTCTGATTTCCAAAATATCCAATTTCCTGCTATATCTTGATTTTTTTCTTGTTTCATATTTCTCCTCTCTATCAATATTGAACATTAGGATGGAGATGAGTCATTTTATTTTTAAATCAACTTTAATAAGGTGTAATTTACATGAAACAAAATGCACGCATTTTAAGAGCATGGTTTGATAAGTATTGACAGACCATTCATCCACATAAACACCAATAGAATCATTTCCATTACTTCAAAAATTTTCCTTACTGTCCCTTGCCAGGCAACAATTGGTCTGCCTTTTGTCATTATATTTTAGATTTATTTCATTTAAATGGAATCATACAACATGTACTCTTTTGTGTCTGACGTATTTCACTCTGCATAGAGATTTGATATGCAGCCATATTGTATCATTAGTTCATTCCTTTTTATTGCTGAGTAGTATTGTATTATATATACATACACACACATATATATACATACTACAATTTATTTATTCATCTACCTATTGAAAGATATTTGAATTGTTTCGGTGGTTATTATAAATAAGTTGCTATGAACATTTGTGTACAAGTCTTTGTGTGGGCATTTGTTTATATTTCTCATGGAATTTCTGGGTCTCATGATAAGTTTATGATTGACTATTTAAGAAACTACCAAAGTTTTCAAAGTAGCCATACCATTCCTATACACCCATCAACAATGTAGGAAGTTCCAGTTGCTTTATATTCTGGTTAGTACTTGCTGCTGTCAATAGTTTAAATTTTAGCTATTCTAATGTGTGTAGTGGCATGTTATTGTGATTTAAACTTGCACTTGCCTGATGACTAAAGATGTTGAACATCCTTTCATGTGCTTGTTGGGCATGTGTAGATCTTCTATTGGGAAGCATTTGTTCAAATAATTTGCTTTTTAAAATTGGTTGTCTTATAACTATAAGTTATAACGTCTTTATATATTCTGGATTCAGGTTCTTTGTCAACTATATGTATCACAGATACATATACATTAGTCATATATCAGATATGTGTATCAGATACATGTATCTCCTAGTGTTTTGTTTGTAATTTACGTTCCTGAACAGTGTCATTTGAGAGCAAAAGTTTTAATTTTGATTAAGTCCACTGTTTCAATTTTTTCATTTATGGTTTGGGCTTTGCTGTTTTATCTGAGAATTCATTTTCTACTCCAAAGTGATGAAGGTTTATGTCTGGTCTCTTTTAAAAGTTTTTTAATTTACCTGTTATGTTAATTTTTTATGTATGATATAAAGCAAGGTTTGACTTCCACTTTTTTCAGTAGATATCCAGCACCATTTGTTAAAAAGACCATCCTGTTGTCACTGAATTTATCAGCATACATTTGTCAAAATCAACAGAACATAAAACTACAGTGAGGTATTGCTTTACATCCATTAGGATGGCCATTATTAAAAAAGATAAATAAATCCCAAAATAACAAGTGTTGGCAAAGATAGGGAGAAATTTAACCTCTTGTGTACTGCTGATAGGAAAGTAAAATAGTACAGCTGCTGTGGAAAACAGTATGTCCATTTCTCAAAAAATTAAATATAGAATTACCATATAGCCCAACAATTTCACTTCTAGGTTTATATCCAAAAGAGTTGAAAGCAAGGACTCAAACAATATTTGTACACCCATGTTCACAGTGGCATTCACGATAGCCAAAGGTGGAAGCATCCTAAGTGTCCATGGATGGATGAATAAACAAAATATCCAAAATATACATGCCATAGAATATTATTCAGCCTTGAAAAGGAAGGAAATTCTGACACATACTACAATGTGAATGTCTCTTGAAAATATTACATTAAGTGAAATAAACCAGTTACAATAGGACAAATATTGTATGATCCCTGAGTGATCAAATTTATAGAGACAGGAAGTAGAATGGTGATTTCTAGGGTCCAGAGAGGACAATGGAGAGTCAGTATTAAATGAATATGGAGTTATCGTTTGGGAAGGTAAGGAAATTATGGGGATGGATGGTGGTGATATTTACACAACAATGGGAATGTACTTAGTACCACTGAACTGTACACTCAAAACCAGTAAATTTATGTCATATATATTTTACCACAATTTAAAAAATCAACTGACCATATTTGTTGATTTATTTCTAGCCTTTCTTCTGTTTCATTGTTCTATATGACTATCCTTATGCGAAGACTATGTCTTTTTTAAAATTTTTAAAATTTTTATTTTTTCCATAACCCAGCCACCCTATCCCTCCTCCCACTCCCCAGCAACCCTCAGTTTGTTTCCTGAGATTAAGAGTCTGTTATAGTTTTCACCCTCCCTCGTCCCATCTTGTTTCATTTTTTCCCTCCCTACCCGCCATGATCCCCCACCCTGCCTCTTACATGCCTCATATCAGAGAGATCATATGATCATTGTCTTTCTCTGATTGACTTATTTCACTCAGCATAATACCCTCCAGTTCCATCCATGTCATTGCAAATGGTGGGATTCCATTCTTTTTGATGGCTGCATAGTATTCCATTGAACAATGTCTTGGTGTTTGTACTTTTTATATAGTCTTGAGATAGTGTAAGTTCTCCAACTTTGTTGTTCCTTTTCAAAATTATTTTGGGGTTCTAAGTCTTTTGCTTTTCTGGAAAAATTTTAAAATCAGACTATCAAGTTCTTTTTAAAGAAGCCAACTGGGAAGTTGATTGGGATGGCATTGCTTTTTATATTACTATGGGGACAACTGACAATAACATCAGTTTTTGACCCATGAGTATAGTATATCTCTTCTTTTAATTTATATTTTCTTTAATGTCTCTTGGGAACACATTACAGTTTTTAAGGCAGAGGTCTTAAATGTATATTGCTATATATTCTTAAGTAGTTAATAGTTTTGATGCTATTTTAAATGGTATTTTTAATTTAATTTTCCAACTGTTCATCACCAACATGTAGAAATATAATTGAATATTATATATTGTTCTTCTATCCTGTGACTTAGCTAAACGCACATTAGTTTTGATAGTTTTTTTTATTTGCTTGGTTTGGTTTGTTTGTTTTTGTATATTACTTGATATTTTCTGTAGGCACAGTATTCTGTCTTTAAATAAAGATGGTGTTAGTTCCTTTTTCCAAAGTTTCAGCATTTTTTTTTAAAGATTTTATTTATTTGACAGAGAGAAACACAGTGAGAGAGGGAACAGAAGCAGGGGGAGCGAGAGAGGGAGAAGCAGGCTTCCCGCTGAGCAGGAAGCCCGATGTGGGACTCGATCCCGGGTCTCCGGAATCATGACCTGAGCTGAAGGCAGTCGCTTAACCAACTGAGCCACCCAGGCGCCCCAAAGTTTCAGCATTTTACATCATTTTTCTTTCTTTATGTGTACTTGTGAAGACGAGAACCATGTTGACTAGGAGTTGTCAAAGTATATATCATTGCCTTGTTTCTGATTGAGAATGAAAAACACTCAATCTTTTACTGTACAGTATTGTTGTAATTGTAAATTTCTTAGAAATGCCCTTTATCAGGTTAAAGAAGTTTCTTTGTGTCAAAGTTTGTTGAAATTTTTCGTCATGTTTCGTAAAGTTAAATGTAGTCAAATATATCTGCATCTGAAGAAGATCAAATGGTTTTTCTGCTTTATTTTATTAATATCTGTAATTTAATTGATTGATATTCAGATGGAACCAGTACTACATTACTAGGATAAACACCACTGTGTCAAGTGTATATTCTTTATGTATATTTTTGTAATCTATATGCTCCTTTTTAAAGTTTTCTGTTTTTATTCCCAAGGAATATTGGTTTTAAAAGTTTTCTTTTCCTTTAATTTCATTTTTGGTGTTGGTATTAGGGTAATGCCAACCTTGTAAAAAATTTGAGCTATGTTCCCTTCTCCTTTAATGTCTGAAGGAGTTTGGTTAGGATTAAGATTATTTATTCCTTAAAAGATTAATAGAATTTAGCAGTAGAATGGTCTGGCCCTGGAATTGTGTCCTTCAAGAGGTTTTGGGATTTCTTTTAAACAATTAATGTGCTTAATTTAATAGATATAAGGCTCTTCAGGTTTTCTATTCTTCAGTAACCTTTGATAATTTGCATCTTTCAGGAATTTGTACATTTCATCTATGTTGTTGAATTTCTTGGCATGAAGTTGTTTATAGTATATTCCCTTATTATGCTTTCAAAATGTTGGCCCTTCTTTCATTTCTGAAATTGATAATTTGTATCTTTCTATTTTTTGATCAGTCTGTCTTATGATCTTCTCATCTGCCCTGACCCTAAATCTTAAACAAGGCCTCAAAGGCCCTTGTCTGCCTCTATTTTTTTCTGATCATAAGACCCCTCACTCTGTGTTCCAGCCATACTGGTTTTCTTTTGGTTCTTAGGAGATGTCACATTCCTTCTTGCCATAAGATCTCAACATTTGCAATTATCTTTCACCTTCAAATCATACCCTTCTCCAGGTTAATTCTTATTTAATAATAGATTTTAGCTCCTGTCACATCTTCAAGAAAGTCTTTACTTTTGAACATGCACTTTGTGAAAGCTTTCCTTTACCTTTAAACACGTACTTTGTGTATACTTGTATACAACTAATTATGTCACCACCACTTTATCCCCAGTGGAAATAAGCTTCTTGTCTTTGGCACTTAGCACTACACAAATATTTGTTGAATGAACAAGTCAGTGATTTCCTTTTTATTTTTATAGAATCATGAGCATGATAGATCCTAAATGAAAATTGGTTGACCACTTTATGAATTATTCCCTAATATGCATCATTTTGTATATTCTAAATGACAGTTTGTTTATAGCCTCTAAAAAATGAAGTTCATATTTCATTGAAAATAATAGCATAGAAGAATTTAATTTCAAGTAAACTTTCATTATGAGGACAATTTTTTTTTTTCTTTTTAAAAATATGGTTGAAAGGTTTACCTCCTGGTTCCTGTTTGCCATTTGTATTTCTGGGTGGGAGGTAAAAGGCCTACTTTCAAAATATTGCAGTCCATTTTCAACTATATATATTATGTATTTTCACAAAGGAGGCAACAGTATCTAGTTTCTAGTGAGGGAAATGGACTTGTAGAGGTAGTTCTAAGATCTCTCCCCTCTCACACACACACATAGTCTTGAGCATCATGGACTTATATTGCCAGTGTATTTTCATTGTTCAGCTTAGCTACAATATTACCTCATGTTATTAATCCCATGTTCAGTATCATGAATCTTCAAAACAAATATTACTAATAATGCAACATGCTTTAGTAGTACTATTTTATAAATTAAAAATTAAGTGAATTATTGAAAGCCATAATTAGTAAGTACCATGGCGAGGACCTACAATGCTCCAAAACTTATATACTGTTTCTGCTACTTCTTCATGAGCCAATGCTTGATTATATCAAGGAAAATGGAGAATTGACTTCAAATTTTTTTGCTCCTTGTACTTTATGATATCATATTCATTTAAAGGATTATTTTGTAAAAATGTTTTCTGTAAATTTCTTTGACTCATTCTTAATATGAACTTTCTATAATGATTAAAGTTTCATAGAGTTTTTCATGACTTTATTTAGGCATTGTGATTTTCGATTCTTCAGAAACCAATAGAATTATTTTGATACTTGCTTGTTTCCAAATATTAAAAGCTAAGTAATTTAAGATTTTTTTCTCAATTAGATTTTTCTCAATTGGAACATGATCTTGATATTAATCAGCATATAATTCTATTGACCTCTTGCAGAAAAACCTAGCTAAAAGCTAACACTAATGCTACTTCTGGCTCACATTTGGGGTATTATCTTCTCTAGTTGTGAAAAGCCACAGAGCCAAGTTTATATTCTACTTTTATATGACTCTGGAAAAAATGGAATGAGCTATGATTTTTATAGCTCCTTTCATTCTCTTAAAAGTTAAAATGTATGTTTTCTCTTAGGGTGCATCTATTCAGTTTCTAACTCATTCATTCATGTGACATTTATTGAGTGCTTCTTACGTGCCAGGCATCATTCTAGGAGATATAATGATAAACAAGACAGACGAAATGTTTTCCCTGTAGAGGTTCTATTCTAGTGGAGAGAAATGGACAGCCAAACAACAAGTAATGAGAACTGCTGCTAAGAAAATATGCAGGGTATTCTGATAATGAGGCTTGGGGAGGGTATGGGAAGTTTATTTTGGACAGGATGGTCATATACAGCCTTTTGGGGAGAGGTAACATTTGAACCAAGGCCTGAACTAACTATAAGAAAGAGCCAGCCATTTGGAAACCTGCAAGAAGTACTTTCCAAACAGATGCAAGACACCTAGAGGCAGGAATGACCTTGGAAGGTACTGGGAACAGAAGGAAGGTGTTGCTAGAACACAGTTTATAATGCTGGAAAGAGTCACAGCCAAATCGTGAGGATTTCAAATGAACCTAAAGTTACCATCAGTTTCTTGAGAAGTAATACTTTTGATATTATATTTGCCTTAAAATTAACTTTATCTCTCTGGGACAATTCATCAATGGAAACATATATTATCATAATATTTTAAGTTGACAAGTTCTTTAGGAATTATGTAGTCCAACCTCTTACTTTAGAGATGAGGCAACATGAGCCCAGAAAAGCTGACTTACAGGAGAAAACTCAGCAAACCCAGGCAGGCTAGAATATGAGCTCAGAATTCAGTATTACAGAGACTAGTGCTCTTTCCAGAAACTAGTTTGTTTGTTTGTTTAAATATTTAATTTATTTACTTGACAGAGAGAGACAGCGAGAGAGGGAACACAGTCAAGTGGAGTGGGAGACGGAGAATCACGCTTTTCACTGAGTAGGGAGCCCGATGTGGAGCTTGATCCCAGGACCTTGGGATCGTGACCTGAGCTGAAGGCAGACATTTAACGACTAAGCCACTCAGGCACCCCCAGAAACCAGTTTTTAAGAAAACATTCAAACAAAACTTCCAAAGTTTTTCAAATTTATGGTATTGCTATGGCTCTTCTGTTTTCCACTAGATTTTTTTTTTTTAAGAATAGTAAATTACCATAATTTAACCAGTTTATAGGAGCCTATTTGATTTAGGATTACACATGGTTTTTAAAACTCATTGGCCACATTCTTTTTTTTTTTTTCTAGTTTTGTTTTAATATTTTATTTATTTATTTCACAGAGAGAGAGAGAGAGAGCACACAAGCAGGGTGAGTGGCAGAGGGAAAGGGAAAAGCAAGCTCCCCACTGAGCAGAGAGCCCCATTCAGGGCTCCATTCCAGGACCCTGGAATCATGACCTGAACCGAAGGCAGACATTTAACTGACTGAGCCCAGGCGCCCAGGCCACATTCCTATAAAAACATAATAATTGAGACATTGAATTAGTATATATCTTGCATTTGACTTTCATTGTACCATCTATAGAAGTTTTTAACTTGGTGTTCTTATACTCCAAGGGATGCACAAATGGGCTTCAAAGTTCTATTAATCCCCTGGAAAGTTGCACATCTTACATGCTGATGAGTATCATTTCAGCTCCTCTAGGAAACAGACATCAAGAAAGGTTTAGACAATTTATAAGAAAATACCTATCAAGGATAAGGAGAGGGAGCAGGAATAGGTAGCAATAAGACCACAAAATAGGTCTGATATCTGTGAAGGGAAAAAGGGAAGGAAGAATTGGGTAGAAAGTCTCAAACATCAGTACAATTCCAAGAAAACATCAGCCAGGCTGATGGGGACTCACCTTGGAAAAGCTGCTAATTTGAGGTATCTTGTGTCTAGCAGAAAGGCACTGGCACGACTGTCCTGCCATGCTCAGTTAATGGCTCTAAGCAGTTTTGCTGTGAACACTATCATGGATCCAAGGGGGCAACAGCTGGTGCTATCTATTATCTCTGCTCCTGGCAGCAGTTCCCTGGAATAGATTGAGTGGTGAATTTCCAGCTGCATCTCACTATGCTTATGTGTGTTCCTTTGAGGAAAGCATCAGTGGCTTTTGTTATATTTGCTAAGAGGGTGGGTCCTCCCAAAAATTCTGAACCACTGACTGTTCTGATACCTATCTGATTAAATTGTGGCCCTCAAAGAATGCAAATTGGTGTGGCCACTGTGGAGAACAATACGGAGATTTCCCTAAAATTAAAAATAGAACTACTATATGGTCAACTAATTTTACTCCTAGGTATTTGGGTAAATTTGAAATGAATATGAAAATATAAAATCAAAGGAATGCATGCACCCCAATGCTTTTTGCAGCATTATTTACAATAGCCAAATTATGGAAGCAGCCTGTGTCTAACGATAAATGAATGGATAAAGAAGGTGTGGTTGGTAGTATTTGAGGAGATACTACATTTTATATGTGTGCTTATTTGATGATATATATATATATATATATATATATATCAGAATATTACTCAGCCATAAAAAATGAATGGAATTTTGCCATTTGCAACAATGTGGAAGGACCTAGAGAGTATAAAACTAGATGAAATAAGGCAGTCATAGAAAGACAAATACCATATGATTTCACTTGTGTGGAATTTAAAAAACAAAACAGATAAACAAAGGGGGAAAAGGAGACAAACCAAAAAACCAGACTCAACTATAGAGAACTGATGGTTACCAGAGGAGAGGTGCGTAGGGAAATGGGTGAAATAGGTGATGGGATTAAGAGTACACTTATTTTGATGAGAGCTGAGCAATATATGGAATTATCAAAATATACTGTATACCTAAAACTACTATAACCCTGTATATTAACTACACTGAAATTAAAATTACAAAATAATACATTGTGGCCCTCAGCAGTCAATGTATGGACTCAATTTTATTACTAAAAGTCAGTAAGTAGGAGTTATCAAGCCACTGAAAATTGCGTCTTTGTTCCCATTATTTCTTATGAGTGACAGAGACAGTCATACTTTTCATCTATATGTTCATCACTATCAAAGCAACTAGTGTCAGAATACTGATGGCAGGGCTATACGATATGGTGTGCGTGTACCTATTTTTCCTTCGGGGAAGCACTAAAGATTCATTGCATGAATGTTAGAGACGAAATTTCTGGGCTCATAATGTAGTTCTGCTACTAATTAGATACTTTACCATGAGTAAATTACTTCTCTATGCTTCAGATTGCTCATTTCTAACATGAACACGCCTCCTTGGATTGTGGAGATTCAGGGAGGTGATCTCCAGAAAGCTCCTCATAAAATTCCTGGCACACACTATTCCTATAGTGATAGGGTCTTGAAGGCTGAGCCCTGCAGTATGCCCATTTGAGCAGATTCAGCAATCCCTAAAACATGAACTTAGGAGTGAATGAATACATGCAGCACTGATTCGTAAGCTACAGAAGGATCCTTTGAAGAGTGAGCTCTTTTAACAGATTTAAAGATTATTCAGTTGAAAAGTACTATCTCTGGGTTGGTAGTATTTGAGGAGATACTACATTTTATATGTGTGCTTATTTGTATTTTTAATTTAGAAAATTAATATGAATTACATTTTTAATTTTATGCCCAATTTTTTTTAACATATCTGCATTTTAAAGCAAGTTAGAGCAAAAAGGTGATTTTGCTTAGAAAGGGATTATTCTCTAGTATATTATTACTACTATTATTGCACAGATGTTTTCAAAGTTTTCATACTTGCACTTAGATCTTTTCCTTTCTTGATGAATAATTTTCTATTTAGGTGACATTGCCTTTCCTCCTTTAAGAGTCTCCTGTTTTCTCTCAGCCTGTTTTTTCCTGTAATTCCTTAATTACTTATCTCCTTGGTATACCTGCCTTTCACTATTCCTGGCATAAGCATTTTTAGTGAAGTGGGTATGATAAAAGGTTAAATAGGAATTTCAAATGTTAAATAAGCATTCACAAATTATTTAGTCTAGTGGTTGGCAAACGAAAGTCCAAGGGCCAAACTGGCCAGGAGCCTGTTTGTGTAAATAAAGTTTTATTGGAATGATGCCTTTTAGATTACATATTGACTGCTTTCATGCCACTCGATAGAATTGAATAGTTAACAATACATACTGTATGGACCACAAAGCATAACATATTTATTATGTGATCTCTTACAGAAAAAGTTTGCCAACTGCTGATTTAGTTTACCCAAAATTTTAAAAAGGAGAATAAACATAAAAAATATATCTAGAACAGGATAGCTTCTTGGGGGTAGGAACTGTGCCTTATTCATCATTTTATCCTTAGTAGCTTATTTGGAGCCTGACTTATCGTACATACTAAACAAATATTTGTGAAATTGAACTGATTGTATTAATTTTAAAAATTAAATACTTAAAATTAAAAAGAAATTTCCTCCCAGTATTCTTTTTAATTAAAGCTGGCACTGTAGAATACTAAACTAGCTGGGCTAGCCCATTAGAGTGACCATTATAAATAATCTCCCTGGGGTGATTTGTAATACATTAGAAAAACATTCCTTTTGTGAACAAACTATTAGTTTAATGAAATAATATTTTTGAGAGAGAATACTTGATCCCCTGCTGCTTCTTTTAACTTTTGTTTTTTATATTAAGATTCCTTTCATAATTTCTTAATACTTTAGGTATGATAATTCATCAAATTCCTAGACTCACATGCATGAAGCTCTCTAAATATTTCAGTAAGTGTATTATAGTATCTGGCTTGGAAAAATTGAGTAAAGAAGCCTTTGTATCTGGTTACAGATGAATTACAAAATTAATACTTATTATATTACTATAAAGGTAAAAATGTTTTAAACTATTATAATTGATTAATCATTTGGGTTCAAAATTTCACAAAGGAAGTAATTTAACTTTAAATAGATGATACTTTTTTAAAAACTAGGGCATAGGTTTGTATGATTTTATTTTCTCAGTTCATTTAGTTTGTGTAATTAACAAGGACATTAATTAACGGGAGCTTTGGAAATTTTCCGTAAAATGCTTCCTGTTGACAAGAATCATCAGACGCACTTAAAAAATTTCCAGGGGGAAGGGATGAATAGGCAGAGCACAGAGGATTTTGGGGGGCAGTGAAGCTATTCTGTCTTACATTTGTCCAAACCCATAGAATGTACACCACCAAGAGAGAACTTAAAACTATGGACTTTGGATGCTAATGATGTATCATATCAATGTAAGCTCATTGTTTATGGTAAATGCACCACTCTGGTTGGGGATATTGATAATGGTAGATATTGATAAAGGCTTTTTTGCATGTTTGGGAAGCAGGGAATATACAGGAAATCTCTATACCTTTCTTTTACTTTTGCTGTGAACCTAATACTATTCTTAAAAAAAAAAAAAGGAATAAAAATTTCCTAGGCCTCTCCCCTCTAAACTCTGATTCAGTATGTGTGATTTGGGGCCCAAGACCTCTTGTTTTCTAACTATAAGCACCCCCAAGTGATTCACATTATCACAGAATTTTAGGAAGGGCTACTTTAAAGAATTACTTCACATTTCTCTTGATCATGTATGAAGTAATATGAATGGACTTGAAAAGCTTACCTGGGCCTAAAATATACTCCCACCAATGATGAGACCATTTTAATATTTACACATAGAATTTAATATTTGCACTTAAAGTAGGCTAAATATTAGTTAATTTCACCAATTACTTAGAGTGAAGGTTCTTTTGATATTTTAGTCACTGACTCTCCTTCAATATTTTAAGCTTATTTGGGTCACAGATTCCCTCTGAGAAGTTGATGAGATCTGTGTACTCTCTCCCCAGGAAAATTAACACACAAAAATTTTGCATCTAATTACGTTTTTACTAACACTGACGTATAATAAGGGACTCCAGCCATGGACCAATTTAAGGTGTGTTCTTTAGTTGGACCCCCTTTATTTTAAATTTTGCTCTACCTCCAGAAGTCTTTCACCTTAATTTTTTTTCCTATCAGATGTCGTAGAGCTAAAACTTTCATAACTGTGTTGATATCCTGATTGTATGTATCTCTCTTTCCAGTTAAATAGGACATATATTGTCATTGTACTTCTTTTGCTTACTATGTCTTTTTAAAAAATTTTTATATATTTTGGTACAGCTGTGGGTTTGGGGGATGCTATTTATGTAAAGAGCAAGAAGTCCCCGGTTTGATGGTGGAATGTTAGAGGGATAGATACCTTGAGACTGGTTGATTCCTGATAGACCATGTGATCAAAAAGAAGATGCCTGGGGGAAAGCAGAGGTAACCAGAAACCAGCAATAAAGCCCATAGGGCAGACCGGAGTCAAAGGGGTGAATTCAGAGGAAGCTGGCAGCATATGCCCTTGATTCCTCCCTAGTTTTAGAAATGAGAATTCACTGAGGGATGTAAACAGCTTGGGTGGCAGATGGCTTCAGAGAGAACTGTTTCAACCCAAATTTGAGCATTGTATCAAAAACTCAGGCAGAGAGAATCTTGTTTTCTCCAAGGTCTTAGGGATGAGGTTGAGGAGGAGAGAGAGAGAAAGAGAGAGAGGGAGAGAGAGAGAAATACTGAGTGAGGAAGAAAGGGGAGAGGAAGGGGGAGAGAGGGAAGTGGGACAGAGAGAAAAGCAGACAGACAGAAGTTCAGGAAGGAAGCCACACTTATAAACTAAACAAACCCTGGCTCACTGATACACTGGAAATGTAATCTGCCTACCTGACTATAACCTCAAGTGTATACTTTAAAATGACTTTCTACAAGTGCACATTGTAGTGTTTTATGTCTCACTGTGAGAGGAAGAGTATCAGAGAATCCAAATGGGCCAGTGTCTCACCTTGATATCAGATTATGACTCGGGGCTCACCTTAGCCCATGGGGCACTTTTGTGTAAATTAGAAACAGACAGACGCAGCCCCACACCGTCGCATGTGGCTTAGCAAGCAAGCACAGCCAAGACTTAAGCCACCATTTCTCTTCATTGCCAGAATCACTTGTGTAGTGAACTCCCTGCCCAGACCTATGTGTCAGCCCAAAGAATTCAATTTCTTCTTAGGCTTCGGGCAGTAGAGAAGATGAGGAGAGCCTTCATAACTGTGTAGACATTTCAGACCTCAGCCAGAGCTTCTACAGCATTGTGATTTGTTTCTAGGGTTCCAGCTGTCTAAGGAACTGTGAGTCAGGGTAGCAAGGTCACAGGTCAGGCTGGTTTGGGAGAGATTAAGAGGAGAAATCAAGGAGGAAGTGCTGTTCCAGCCTGCCCCACCACGCAGAACCCGTGGCAACCAATCGAGAGGCAGATGTTTCAGCCAGATTGCTCTCACTGTCAGAAGTAGTTAGAATTTTCATGTTTTTATAAATAATCATTAAAATAGTTTCAGAAGTCATCACATTCATGTATATATATTATAAAACATGCACATACACATACTCACACACATGATTCATATATTTGTGAATCCTAGCCATTCTTATATAAGATTTACTTCAAATTATTACAATATCTAAAAATATACTATCCAATAAATGCAATTGTAAATAATTCCTATCATGTCTACTACAACAAATATGAAATATGTAAATAAGGAAGTCATTAACTTGCCTGGGAATTTTTTTTTTAAGATTTTATTTATTTATTTGACAGAGAGAGAGGTCACAAGTAGGCAGAGAGGCAGGCAGAGAGAGAGGAAGAAGCAGGCTCCCTGCCGAACAGAGAGCCCTACACGGGCCTAGATCCCAGGACGCTGAGATCATGACTTGAACCAAGGCTTTAACCCACTGAGCCACCCAGGTACCCTTGCCTGGGAATTTTAAAAAGACATGATTCAGTCCCACTGAACTGTTAATTTAATGTTTAATGCTAAATAACTGAACACCTGACACATTTTATTCATGTAAATGATTAAGTTTAAAATATTTTGCACATATTTCCAGTACTTTCTTCAGTTTTTTCCTCTGCTTCTACCTCCATTTGCAGATTCACTGAAAATACGGGTAATAAAAGATTGCTGATCAAATATGAATTGTGTCTGTGTATTTATTGTCTTTATATGGCTTATCTCTATAAGTCTGGCCCATTTTCTTCATTTAGACTTACTCCTCATCATCTGTTGTGACCAGTAAAGTTTATAATTGTAAGAGGTAGGGAGGTACTTCTTCTTCCTCTATGTTTAAATCCTGTTTCATTGTTTGCAGATTCAAAATAGTCTCTTTAAGACTTTTTACTTTAAAAAAAAGACTTTTTACTTTTTAAAATCAGCAATTTTAAAATTATTTTAATTTTTAAAAAATATTTATTTATTTGACAAAGATTGAGTGAGTGAGAACAGGAGCCGGGGTAGGGAGGAAGAACAGAGGAAGACAGAGAGGCAGACTCCTTGCAGAGCAGGGAGCCCAACTCCAGGCTTGATCCTGGGACTCTGAGATCATGGCCTGGGGTGAAGGCAGACACTTAACCAAGGGAGCCACCGAGGTGCCCAAAAATTCTTTTAAATTTTTTAATATTGAAAACTTGATGTGGTTCAAAAATGTAAATGATGTCAGAATGTATGCAAAGCGAAATCCAACCATTATTCCTTTTCTGAGTCCCCTGTTCCTCTTGCCCCATACAAATCATTTTTGGTAGTTTCTTAATCTTTTCTGTGTTCCTTTATGAATACACAAGAAAATACAAATATGCATTCTTGTTTTTCTCCTATTCTTTCAAAAACAGGCAAAATTTAAAAACTCTCCCCATAATGCCCCTTTCTTCAATTTTTAAAAAAATGTGTCCATTTATTTTAAGAAGGAAAGTTATATTTTATATTGCTTACTCCAAATATTTATATTAATTAAAATGAAAAAATTTTTAAATTAAATTTAAAAGAATTTTTAAATTTTATTTATTGTTTTAAGTAAACTCTATACCCACCATTGGGCTTGGACTCATGACCCTGAGATCAAGTGTCTCCATGCTCTACCAACTGAGCCAGCCAAGTGTCTTCAAAATCTTGATATACTACTAGCTTGTCAAATCAAAATATTAAATTTGAAAAACCCCTCACACATTTGCTTTTCTTTTTTCTTTTTTTTTATTGAAGTATAGTTGACACACAGTGTTACATTAGTTTCAGTGTACAGCATTGTGACTCAACAGGTATATATGTAATGTTATGCTCATTATAAGTATAGCTACCATCTATCACCATCCAACACTATTACAAAACCAGACTATGTTCTCTATGCTGCACCTTTTATTCCCCTGACTTATTCATTCTATAACTGAAAGCCTGTGTCTCCTGCTCCACTTCACCCATTTTGCCCATTCCCACCCCCAGCAGTCATCATGTATTTATGGGTCTTTTTCTGTTTTAGGTTTGATTATTCATTTTTTAAAAGATCTACATCCAATTTGGGGCTCAAACTAACAGCCCTGAGATCAAGAGTTGAATACTCTACTAACATCTAAAGTAGAGTAAAATTATTAAAAGTAGAGTAAGTTTTTCATTTTAATTTCAGTATTGTTAACATACAGTATTATATTTGTTTCAGGCATACAACATAGTGATTCTGTAGTTCCATACATCACCTGATGCTCATCACAGCAAGTGCACTCCTTAACCCCCATCACCTCTTTCACCTCTCTCCACCCACCTCCCCTCTAGTAACTACTAGTTTGTCCTCTATAGTTGAGTCTGTTTCTTGGTTTCCCTCTTTTTTATCTTCTTTGCTTGTTTTGTTTCTTAAATTCCACATCAGTGAAATCATACAGTGTCTGTCTTTCTCTGACTTACTTTGCTTAGCATTATACTCTCTAGCTTCATCCATTTTGTTGCACAAAACTGGAAACTTTTAATTAACTCGAGTCTTTGGTAGGTAGATAGCTAGGCATTCTCCTTTACTAATGCAATTTTATATTTCATGTAGCTCATCACTAAAACCTGGCTGCTAGTCTCTAGTATTCTATGCTACCAGACTGTGCTGTACAATGATGAGATTGACTTTGCATCCCTTCTACCCCATTGCTAATAGAGCTCCCTTTCAAACTCAGAAGTGTCTTGGATTGGATGAGAAATTATTTGATCACCCTATGAGATTTCTCATTGTAATAATAGCTAACCTTTATTGGGCATCTGCTCTATACCAAGAATTGTGCTAAGCTCTTCACATATGATTTCATTTATACCTGCATATAGTATAACTTCCAGTAGGCAACTAGTATTATGATACTTATGTTACAAAAGACAATGGAAGCTAAGAGGTTAAGTAATTTACCCAAGTTCATACAACTAGTAACCCAGGAACTAGGACTTGAATTCAACTATACAATAACTATTTGTTATTAAGAGTGTTGTTAGAATCAGCCTGTGGCCACCAGTTTGCAAGTTAGTTTGGCAGCTTGAATTGCTGGGGCTTAAATTTATTCAGGCCATTCATCTGATAAATAAATAAATTAGTTCTTTTTCTTTTTCTTTTTTAAATAGTTGCCAGAGCAAACAATGATTTTTTTTTTTTTTTTGAGACAGGACCAATAATCTTGGCAGTGTTTTGTTATGCTTGCTTTTTAAATTTTGTGCTACATGCCACTTAATTGTTCAGTTTGATGGGTGCATTAGAGACAGTAGTTCACTGTTTTACTTTAGAAAAGCTGCTCTCTTGTCAGGTTTGTGAACAGCTTATTGTTTAGTTCACATAAAGGTCAGTAGCTCTAAAAATATATGCTTTAATGGGTGACATAATGGATATTTTATATGTGTTGCAGGTGCTTTCCCTCAGTGGTTGAAGGTGTGTGCATGTGTGGCACGTGAATGTGTGTGTGTGTGTGTGTGTGTGTGTGTGTGTGTGTGTGTGTGACATGTGCACCTTGTTTGAAGCCCCATCTCACAAACTTACACGCTGGATTCTTAAATCCCTTATCTTATGAAATATCAACATCTGTGTGTATATCAACATCATTGTGTATCATTGGAAGTCATAGGCATTTCACCTAATTTTGAAAGGCAGACTTTGGGTCAGAAAAAATGAAACATAGATTTGTGTTGAGTTTTGTTAACTAAAAAAAATTGAATCAATTGATTCAGTTTAGTTTGGTAGCCTTACAGGTAACTTCAGCTTCTGCATCTTCAAACTGATCTCAGCTTTTCCTGGTCTAAGAGACTATTTCTTTCCTTTTGTTTCTTTTCTTAGCTTGATGAAGTGTTAAGATTTGCTCGTTTCAAAACAGACCATTTAAAAGTGAAGAAACCACATTGTTTAGTTCACTGGACTGGGAGCCTTAGAGACATGTTCTATTCTCAGCTCTGGAAAAATCTTTTAAAGCAAAATCACATGACCTGCAAAAAAAATTACTCCAGTTTGAGATAATACATTTTACTTTCTAATCATTGTTGAAAGCATAGTATTAACTGGAAAGTCCTTGGCAGACTTATACTATCTAAACAGGCAAGTTCCAAACCCTGGCAGAGAATATTCCTTTGAGTTACATTTTCCTACAACTTTTTAAAGTCTCTTCTTGACTGTAATCCTTCATTCCGACTAGAATAATAAAAGATTAACCTATCCATTGGGAGGATGAAGATATTTTGGATGAAGTTACTATAAATCCTGTATGGAAATGTTACTACATTTTAATCTCCAATTCCATTGGTCTGGGCTGGGTGGTGGTAGGGAAATTGGGTTACTTTGATCTGCAGCTGGAACTGTTGGTGACCCCATGGCTGACACCCTAGAGAAATTGATCTCCTTAGCTATGCTGGCCCAGGCTTTGACATATCTTTTTCTTGACCTTTCTCTTCCGTATTTAGCCAAGGCATATCTATCTGAATTCAAATAGGCAAACTAACAAACAATAACACAAACTTCCTTAGGCAAATTAGGAAAATTATAAAGGAAAAAACAAACCTGGAAACCACTTGGTGATCAGAATGCAATTTCTGAAGACGGTGTAGCAAGCAGTGCAAAGTAATTGGTTTCAGAAGAATTAAGCTCTAGCAATCTTCACCATTTACTGATTTTGTGCCTTTAAGCAATTGACTTAATCTCTTCTTTGCTATTCATCTGTAAAATAAGAGGATACTGCATCCTATAGCTAGTCTGGGATCAAGTGATAAACATGAAAGTACTTTGTATAAGATGGATGTTAGTTGTTGTGTTGATGATGAAAGTCCTGCCTTGGGGCTGTTAGGTACATTAGGTACACAGCCTAGTTGCTTTTCTCCACTTTGTGGAAGCCCTAAGGAGAAGTAATTTCAGATTGTGTGCAGTCACACATAGTAGAATTTGCACCATTTACATGATCTTCCTTCTCTTCTAGTCTTGTCTTTGGTTCTCTAGCTGCACTCCCCATCCCCACTGTTCTGTTTCAGTACCTCCTCCCCAGAGAGAAAGGCTTGTTTTCCCTGGGTCAGTACCAACTTGTGGGTATCTCCCTCACCTCTCTGGAGCTTTCTAGCCCCATGTCTTTGAAGGTCTTTCTCCCCATTCTGGTTCTGTGTGCTGGATTGGCTTATCTAAAACATATTTCTTATGGGGATTTTGTGATAGATTCTTGCCTTTCTTCACCTGGGCTTGACATGAGTCCGGCTTGCTGGTGGTTTCACTGCCTTTGAGTTTAGAAGCTCTCGTACTTCATCCCACAGCCCATTTCACTGTGCTTGCGCCCAGGGGCAGATAGAGACTGCTCTTTTCCGCTTTTGAAAGGCTCCATGTTCCCTAGGGCTTTCCAACAATTTCAGTTTCTAGCCTGTGAAAACAGAAGTGTGAATGAAGCAAGTCCAGAAGTGTGTTTATGCTTCTCGATAAACACTAGTAGTGATTGTTGTCATACTGCTACTAGCAGTGATGGTGAGAGTCACAGTAGCAACTGTCATTAGCATTGTTATCACTGTGGTAGTAAATATTTTGCCCCTTTTTACAGCCAGGTATGAGGGAAAGTTCTTATGCATTACATTACTTAAACCTCACAATGAGGGCCCCTGGGTGGCTCAGTGGGTCAAAGCCTCTGCCTTCGGCTCAGGTCATGATCTCAGGGTCCTGGAATTGAGGCCCTCATGGGGCTCTCTGCTCAGCAGGGAGCCTGCTTCCTCCTCTCTCTGCCTTCCTCTCTGCCTACTTGTGATCTCTCTCTCTGTCAAATAAATAAATGAAATCTAAAAAAAAAAAAACAAAATAAAACAAAAAACCTCACAATGATCCTGTGAGAAGAGCCAGTTACTCTTTCTCTTGCGGAGTTGAAGAAGCTGAGGCTCTGAAAGGTAAAGTACCTGGCCCAAGGTCACAAAACTAGTAATCTGGAGAATCAGTATTCAACCTAGATTATCGGGTTTTGGAACCTGAAAACGCTGCTGTGTATTGTGGAATGTGTTCATTAGCTCTTATGGCAGAGGTCACTAACTCCAGTGTTCATAGGAACTAGGCCAGAAATGAAAATTAGTGGGGAAGGCCTAAAGCTAGCAAGGCAACAGTGCAAGTCAGATGACAAATGGCAGTTGACATTCTCCTACCATTTTAGGGTGCTGTAAGGCATGACGAGAACTGTGGCTAACTGGAGAACATATGTTCTATCTAAAAAAGCTACCTGCTACTTACTCCAGCAGTTGTTTTCATTAGGGAATAAGCTAAGAAACATGAATTTAAAAAAGATTTATTATCTACCCTCTATCTATTTATTTATTTATTTTTGAGAGAACACACCAGTGGAGGGAGGGGTAGAGGGAGAGACTCCCAAGTCCACTCCCCACTAAGCTGGAAGCCCAATGCAGGGCTCAGTCCCATGACCCTGAGATCAGGACATGAGCCAAAACCAAGAGTCAGACACTCAACCAACTGAGCCACCCAGGCGTCCCAGAAGCATGAATTTTTTCAAAAAGTGATGGAAATAGAGATTTTATATCATATTTCCTGATTATCAAATGCTGGCAACTAACTCAGATTAAAAACCTAACTACAACATTGTGAAACTTAAAGTAATTATGCCTGGGGACCAAATTTGGCCTATTTTTTTTGTAACCTCTCTCAGGAGAAAAATTTTGCAACATTCTAGCCATTTCAATGAGCTATGACATAGTACAGTAAGAGATGTATTGCTCCCCCTTGGCTAGCAGTTAGACTTTTCTTGGCTACTCTATCAACTATTGCTTAACAGAAGACTGGGGAAACCCCAGTTTATCACATGTTGTATAGACACCAGAAGAAACAGCACAGAGAACAGTAATTCCTATTCTTGCATACCTACTGTGTTCCAGACATTTTATATATGCTCTTTTCTTCCTTTTAATCCCCAAATCCATCCTGCTTCATAGTGATGAAAAAGGTCTGGAAAGCTCAATAGTAATGGGAACAACATTGTGCCCAAGGTGTTCCTCCAGTTAGGGACAGTGTAGGTTTGAATCCACATGTACCTCTTTTCAAATCCCTTCATCAGCCTTTCTAGTGTCCTTTCTAGTATAATATCCCAACAAGATGAGCATTGCGCCAGAACTCAAGCATGCAGGGACAGTGCTACCATCTGTTTCAATGGGGTAGTTCCTCAAATCAAAATTATCTTTGCACACTACCAGAAGTTCTTCCATTTCATTTTATTACACACCTTGAAATTCTAGCCTTTAGAGATTCCTTTGTGTTAACAAGTGTGCTCCTTAGAAGGTTTCTGCTTATACAACCTTTCTTACATTCATATGCTAACATGAAATTAATCAGAAAATATTCTTCAAACAACTAGCTGAGATCATGGGATTTTCCTAGGATAACGGGGGGAGAAAAAGGGACTGTTTTCAGGTATGGGTCACTGTTCAGGTGGAGGGACTGCTTGGTGTGACTTGGGATAGGCTCCTAGTCTCAGGGTTAAGTTTCTGGCTGCCTCAGAAGCAGGGAAGCGGACATGCAAGTTTGTTTGTTTGTTTGTTTTAAGATTTTATTTATTTAATTGACAGAGAGAGAGCTCACAAGTAGGCAGAGAGGCAGGCAGAAAGAGAGGAGGAAGCAGGCTCCCCGCTGAGCGGAGAGCCCGACTCGGGCCTCGATTCCAGGACCCTGTGATCATGACATGAGCTGAAGGCAGAGGCTTTAGCCCACTGAGCCACCCAGGCGCCTAGCCACTTCACTTTTTGCCTAGAGCTATCCCTTCAGATCGATGAGACCATATTATTGCTTGGTGCTATTTATTCCACCACATTTATGCTACAAGAATGCAGCATTTTTTATAGTCGTGGTAAGCACAGCATAATTTATAAAGAAGTTGAATCACTCTGTTGTACACCTGAAATTAATGTAATATTCTCTGTCAACTATACTCAACTAAAATTTTAAAAAAAAGAATGCAGCAGTTTTGCTTTGAGTAGATTTTGAACATCTTTTATACTTCTAAAATAAAAATATAATCTTTAAAAACTTTTTTTTGTTATTGTTCAGATTAAGGAACCCAATGGATAATGAAAGAGAAAACAAAGCTGAAGAAATAATCACAGAAATGGCTGTTTCTAAGGGACAGCATTATGATGGACGCTTTATGTATTGTTTGAATTTTTTTATAATAAGATAACTCATTTTAGAAGAAGAATAAACAACAGAATTATGTTATTGAAGCATAGTCAATGAAAAAATTCTTAGTTGTCAAGGTGTGGTAAGAATAAGGTGGTCAAGTTTTACTGCTAATGAGCTAAATCTGGAATCACCTTAGAGAGGAGCCCTGGTGAGGGCACAGGACACTTGAAAGGGAGCAACAGAGGAGCTGGCTTTCAAAGTTTTTCTCTCTTTCTCCCCACTCCTGGAGCCTTATGGAGGGTGGAGTTTTCCCAGATTTCTTTTTTCCTTCTACAAGCAAGAGTGAGAAGAGTTGGAAGAATTCAGGGTGATTTGAAGCTAAGAGTTCCCTGACATCTGCTAAGCCTTTGGACTATTATTTATTAGATGGCCTTGCCCAAAACATCCCCTTAATGTTTAATGTGCCATCTTTGTAGAATTTGCTCAGGCTTCCTTTTAACATGAATCCCCTTTCTTCTTTCTGGCAATCCCAGAACAGTTCTATTTTCTTCCCCTTTTCTTTCATTTGGGAAACCATTTATGAAACATTAGTCCTTTATTGTGGTTCAAATGTAATCTGGGATCCTCCCTTGAGTTTCCTAGTTATTTTTTGTGGCAAGTATTGCATTGGCTTGATTATAGTATATTGTCTTTTTCATGTTTGCATTTTCCAGATATAAAATATTAATATTTTTCCCAGCTTTGTTGAGACATAATTGACAAAATTAAAGACATTTAAGGTATGATGTGATAATTTCACATAAGTTTCAATGTATGCATATAGTAATGAATAGCTAAGCTTTACTTTTTGTAAGTAAATTCAAAACTGGTAGACAGTGATTGTAAGTAGGATACAGTTCAATGGTAAGGACTCATTTGGCTATTTGAACCTAGACATCTCTCATTGGTCGATCCCCAGGGTCCCTTAGAGGTTTTGAAGAGTAACAAGGCTACAAAGAAGAATATCTGGGGCTAAGAATTCAGAAAGCTCTTGGCCATTAAGAGCAAAATGATCATTATATCCTTTAAAATCAAATTTATTATGTAATTATTCCATTTGTCTACCCCATAAATATCTGGTACTAGGAAAGTCTTTTATGGATAACTGCTCTACTCTCTGTGATATTCCAGGAGATAAGAGCAATTTATTTAGTTACCAAGAAATTAAGCTCTACAGCTGTGTCTTTTAATATGACATGTTCCTCAATGATTTCTCTTTAAAAATCTATCCACCTCTGTGATCTGCTTTCTCATCAGCTCATCTATTTAATTTTGGCTGCCCTTTTCTAAATTGAAGCCATCAGTGTTCTTAGCACCAACAGATTTCTGTCAATCCTCTTCTCATCCATTATTTCTGTCTATATCTAAGGCTGCCCATTTGGCCCCCTCACCTGTGGGCACGCAGAATTGCTTGCTTGTACTCCTCCAAATATGTCCTGCTCTTGTGCTCCCTGATTTCAAACGCTATGCCTTCTAAGGCCTTGTCTCTTCCTATACGTGATGAAACTATCTCACTGTTCTTTAGGAGTCACCTTACACATGCCCAGCCCTACCTTTATCCACCTTGGCCTTCCACCTCAAACGAAATGAGGCTGTCTGCCCTTTATGCTCTAATACCTTGGATGTCAAGGTCTTTGTCTCACTTTGCAGGCCAGTGTTCTCCCAGAAGGAGGGCAAGTTGACCCCATGCTGGAAAGTGCAGGAAGGCAATGTTACATCTTCTTTTTATATTTATTTCAAATCTAAGGAAATAAAGGAAACTTATCTTTAACTCATGGGTACATCCTGGTACTTTCGCTCATTTCCCCCATTATACCAAGTTTGCTCTCACTCATTTTCTCATATTCAGCATATTTTAAAGCATTATAAATTATTTTCATATGGTTTTAAGTGAATTTACAGATTATGTCAACTTGTTTTTTTAAATTTCTTTTTTTTAAAAGTTTTTATTTATTTATTTGACAGAGAGAAACAAAGCTAGAGAGGCAACACAAGCAGGGGGAATGAGAGAGCGAGAAGCAGGCTTCCTGCCGAGCAGGGAGCCAGATGTAGGGCTCGAGCCCAGGACTCTGGAATCATGACCTGAGCGGAAGGCAGACATTTAATGACTGAGCCACCCCGGCGCCCCAACTTGTTTTTTTTTTTAAAAACAAAACTAACCTTTATAAAATGGGCAAATGCCTTAAGTGTATTCCTTCAAAATCCCTGGATTCTTTTTTTTTTTTTAATTAACATATATTGTACTATTTGCTTCAGGGGTACAGGTCTGTGAATCATCAGTCTTTCACAATTCAGAGCACTCACCATAGCACATACCCTCTCCAGTATCCATAACCCAGCCACCCTATCTCTCCCCCTTCACCCCCCAGCAACACTCCATTTGTTTCCTGACATTAAGAGTCTCTTATGGTTTGTCTCCCTCCCTGCTCCCATCTTGTTTCATTTTTTTCCATTCCTACCCCCCACAACTCCCTGCCCTGCCTCTCAAATTCCTCATATCAGAGATATAAAATCCCTGCATTCTTAATGATATTTATAATGTAGGTTCAAGTAACAAGAAGTTATCAGAGCTGGCTCCCCTATACCTCTATGAGGACTTCCCGAGCTGCAGTGTGTCCTCTGGCTGTATGCAGCAATATGCAATGGCCTGGCCATCAGACCTGTTAGAATTAAAAACAGTAACAGTTGCAACCTGGTTGTATTTTGAAGAAGAGTTAAACTATGAAGATCATTTAAAATATAGATTTACATTGGGTGCCTGGGTGGCTCGGCTGGTTAAGTGGTTGACACTTGATTTTGGCTCAGGTTATGAGCTTAGGGTCCTGGGATTGAGCCCAGCCTCCTGGCTCTGCACTCAGAGCAGAGTCTGCTTGAGGATTCTCTTTCCCTCTCCCTCTGCCTCTCCTCCCACTTGTGTTCTCTCTCTCTCTCTCAAGTGAATAAATCTTAAAAAAAAAAATAGGGGCAACTGAGTAGCTTAGTTGGTTAAGCATCTGCCTTGAGTCCTAGGATGGAATTCTGTGTCAGGCTTCCTCAGTGGGGAGTCTGCTTCTCCCTCCCTCCCACACTCTTTTTGGCACAGTCTCTCTCATAAATAAATAAATAAAATCTCTAAAAAAATAGTTTTTTAAATTAAAAAAAGATCAATAGATTTACATCAACTATTGCTATCTAGGAACATTATCCTAAGGGTTTCTTTTGCCCTGAGATGTTAAGTGAAAGGAATACAATAATAGTAATAACCAGTTATAGTTCTAATAATTTATAAATAGTAAATATCCATTATTGACAAAACGTAACGCAAATTTCATTACAAGTGTGGTTTAGAGGGGTGCCAGGCGGGCTCAGTCATTAAGCTTCTGCCTTCGGGTCAGGTCCTGATCCCGGAGTTCCAGGATCGAGCCCTGCATCCGGCTCCCTGCTTGTTGGGAAGCCTGCTTCTCTCTCTCTCGTCCCTCCTGCTTGTGTTGGCTCTCTAGCTGTGTTTCTGTCTGTCAAATAAATAAATAAAATCTTAAAAAAAAAAAGAGTATGGATTAGAAAACTTTCGAGAGCACTATCATGAGCTTAGAGACCATATGCTCAAAGTTGTTAGAGGATAGAGACTATGTCTTCCTCATCTTTGTAGCTCCAGCACCTAGCACAGTGACTGGAACATAGTATATGCTCACAAAATATTGAGGTCAGGAATAAATCAATGGTAGAGTCAGTACGGAAGGTGAATATTCTGCAGAGAAATCCAAATCATTTCTTCTATTTTATTCTTTTTTTTTTTTTAAAGATTTTATTTATTTGACAGAGAGAAACACAGCCAGAGAGGGAACACAAGCAGGGGGAGTGAGAGAGGGAGAAGCAGGCTTCCCGCAGAGCAGGGAGCCCGATGGGGGACTCGATCCCGGGTCTCCCAGATCATGCGCTGAGCCGAAGGCAGTCGCCCAACCAACTGAGCCACCCAGGCGTCCGATTTCTTCTATTTTAAACTGGTACTGGTACAACCTCAGTCTAGAGATGAGAAGCCAAGATGAAAAAAATCAGATGACTCTGACGGAGAAAGTGGATTTCTGTCTGAGTACATGCAGTGAAATTATGACCCTACAATGTGAATATGTCTGGTGAGGTCAGCAATTCCTGTCTCGGGGAAAGAGAGACTGCCAGTTAAAGGAAAGAATTTGGGGTCATTTTCCTTGTGATTTTATCTAAAAACTGAACCCCATTCCTCAGTTTCTCAATCCAGGTCTTGTTCTCTCACTTTCCACTTCTGCCTCTGTTACTGTAGAAACTTTGTAGAACTTTGGAACACTCCCTTGCACTCCTGAATGATTTTATTTGTCTCCAGTGTGGTCACAGTCCCAAAAGTATTTTCTGATATATGATCATGACTATACTTATGTAACCCTGCAAGCCCAGGCTTGTCCTTCAATATAGTGCAAAAACCGTTCAAATTCATGTCTTGGTACTAAATCAAGAATTTCACTTCAGGACGTAATTGTTTTACTATTTAAGGATTATCCTTTGAAGATTTTGGTTTGTTATAGAGGGATTCTTTAATCATTTCTATGCATAAATAATCATATTAAGTGCTAAGAAAAGCAATATGGACTAGCAATCAACATGGTTTCAGAAGTAAAGAAAGATATTTTCTCAATATTTTGAAAGAGCAAAACGTGTAAAACTGATTATTTACGGACTTGTACCCCTAAAGCAAATAATACATTATATTTTAATAAATAAATAAATAAATAAATAAAGACAGCTATTATTATTAAAAAATAAAAGAGCAAATGGTTTCAGTAGCTAATATAAAATAAAGTCTCCCATTACTTGGTGGCAAATGTTGAATTCATCTTTGTCACCTTGATTAAATATTCTGTGAGATTTTAAGGAAGTTATAAGCTGAGCTGTTATGTCTTAGGACTAGTAATATAGGCATTTCACAAATAATATTGACCTTTTTTTTTAATCTCTAAAAATTTTATTTATTTATTTAAAAGATTTTTTTTATTGTTACTAAAAATTTTTTTCCAGTGTTCCAAGATTCATTCCCCACTAATATTGACCTTTTAATTAAGTGTTCATGATAAATGTAGAATATTCATTTGAGCACTAATATTTTTCTTTGCATTATTATGAAAGAGTAGCAACCCATCAATAGCAAGGAAAATTTGCCTTCTGTAATTCATTGCCCATGAGCACACCAGGCCATTAGTAAGTACCATAAAAGGAGGGAGCATGTCTCTTTTGTCTACTGTTGCAGACCAGATGTGTAGTACGCTGCCTAGCACTTCACCGGAATCCAATAAATATTTGTTGAATGAATAATGAAGGAGGTGTAGGTTCATCCCTGACACCAACCACACATTATACCTATTTCTGTCTAGAAAAATGAGTCTCAAACAATAGCTAGTAGGGCAGTGACTTTCAGTTTCTGATCTGGAGAACATTGGTGTTCTGTGGAGATGCTGGGAAATTCTGCTCCTACTGATTGTAAATTACTTTCTGCCAAACCTTTACATGGCCTGAGTGTATTTGTCAAGATCCTTAGTCACAATGGAATAGAGCTTAAGCATTTGCTCAGGAATGCCAACAAAGGTAGAACAAATGAAGCCAAGGAAAGGGCAAGATTCAGGGTTTGCCTCAGAAAAACTCACCACCTCCATCTCTCAGGATGTTGGCTTCATATATGCTCACTGCACACTGGTTTCTGTTAGTGGGAAATATGGCTTGTGACAGCTGTTAAGCTTTATGTTTTAGAATTTTAGTCATGGATAAAGACTGACTTCAGGTTTTCCTTGGCCTTAAGTTTAGAATCTTGGAAAAGGAATTTTGTTTATCAAAGAGTTTGACTATTGAAAAGGGTTTGAAAGTTTTTTGCTCTAAACAGTTAATTTGCAATCCCACTCTTTTCTTAGTCTCTTGATTTCATGCCCATCTGCTTTTCCTCAGCACCACTTTTCTCATTGTGAACTTGGATGTCCCTGCTTTGTCTTTCCCTTTTCTTAACTCTCCCCTTGGCATTTTGGCTTTGGGATTTCCTGTTCCTCAGGATTGCTATGCCTTTGAGTCCTTCTGTCCTCTCTCTTCTTGAGTGAAGACTCCCTGCCTGGGGAATCCCCTTCCAGCTTTCCGTCTGGGAGGAACTGAGCACATAATGTGCAAGTTTCAAGAGTGCACACACCATACCTGTACTGAATCTTTAAAACGTTTTCATTTAAGGACAAAAGGCAGTTATTTTATGCCCACTGTACTCCCAGGCAGCATGTAAATAGGGTAGAAGTTCTTAAAATAACTTCTTTTGTTAATTGGGACACCTTCAATCCTCAGACAACTAGAATTTTTTTCTGAAACAAGTGCTCAGAAATGACCTTGATTAATAAAGATGTGCATGCATATTGAAGCATGAGAATGAACAATACAGTCTTTCCTTTCTGTTCCTGGACAATTAAGGTTCCTTTTTTGTGAGCTACAGCAGAGCCTAACGTAAGTCAAGGTTTGGCAGTGACATTATTTGACCATGACCAAGGAGATGCCAGCCCATTTTTAGAGTAGGATATTTCATCTTCACTATTCCACTTAAAACTTTTGCACTGGATTTAGAAAATGTGAGAAACTTGTCCTGGAAAAACATTTTATATCTTGAGAAAATAATTACTAATAGAGTCAGAGAGCAGAGTGAATCTAAATAGGTAAGGGAGTAATCCTACAGAGCATTCTACACTGATCTCTCTGGTGAAATTATTTTTAAATGAAGAAAAATGAAGTTGTACATTAAGAAGTTTATGAGGATATGGATAAGTGGCTTTGAAAGAGTAATGATCTCACCCATAAGAGAATGTGGGTTGAAAACTGGAGTTAATCTAGGATCAGCTCAATTAAGTTCATCATAATCTTCTCATGTTCTGTGGTTGATTAGCATGAATTCCATCATATATAAACTTTCTTCTCTCTCTCTCACTCTCGCTCTCTTTGTTTGTTTCAGATGATTTTTATTTAGAATAATTGAAAGAAGCTCTGCCAATTTAAACTAAAATAAAATTCATTAAAGAGCTAGTTAATATTTGTTTATATTACCTCAAGTTATAGAGAAAATGAAAATGTATTATGTTCTAAGGCGTTATTGTCACACTAGAAATCACTAATATATGCTAGGAGATTTAGAAGTTCCCTATGAGAATTTAAATATTTTATGTTTTTATTTCAAACATAATCTTTAAGGGAAGAAGATAAATATGTAGTCTTAAATTCATCCATACAATTTTGGTGCCTATCTTTGTGCTCATGGATTTATGACACATAAGCGCCAAGTGATCACCTAAATGTCATAGTCTACATTTTAATATATTGTTCAAATCGGGGTCTAAGAATCACAGAATCTATGGACACATTTTCAAGTATTTGGGAGTACTCTTGTAATACCATTAATAAGTAATATTTTATGATATTTAAAAATTTTTTAATTTTTAATTTTTTTACTTTTATGTATTTGGCAGGGAGAGACATAGCAAGGGAGGAAACACAAGCAGGGGGAGTGGGTGAGGGAGAAGCAGGCTTGCTGCTGAGCAGGGAGCCTGATGTGGGGCTTAATCCCAGGACCCTGAGATCATGATCTGAGCTGAAGGCAGATGCCTAATGACTGAGGCATGCAGGCACCCCTATTTTATGATATTTTTGATGCCAGATGCTCTTCTAAGACATTTTTGTATATTATCTGTCATAATCCTCATGACTCTAAGAAGTACCACTGTTATCTTCTTTTTACAGATGGGAAAACTAAGGCATAAAAAAGTTAAGGAACTTGCCAAAATCCTCAGAGTTGGGTTATGGATCTAATATTCTAGCTCCAGAGCTCTCACTCTTGAGTAGTATGATATTTTGCCTCCCTGGAAGAAGAAATGAGTACTATTCCCTTTCTTTGTTATTGGTTACCTATAATTATGATCACACAAAAGTAATTATTTTTTAATTTAATGATTATAGATTTTAATTTCTTAGAATAAAAAGACTTTTTTATTATAATAAATAGACTTCAAAATATGTCCCAATTTTTTAAAAAAATTTTATTCATTTATGTATTTGAGACAGAGAGAGAGAGAGAGCAAATCAGGGGAGGAGCAGAGAGAGAGGGATGAGTAGACTCCACACTGAGTGCTGAGTTGGAGCCCAAAGCAAGGCTCAATTTCACAACCCTGAGATCATGTTCTAATCCAAAATCAAGAGCCAGATGCTTAATCAACTAAACCAGGTGCCCCGCTCACTGGTCCTTACTTTAAGAGTATGACTGCTTATTGGATAAATTAATTTATATATAAGATAGTTTTTAGAGTTGTCAATAGCAAACTGTTAAATTATAGTAGGACTAAAGTAGAGATTTTTGTTGAGGTACGTTACCTATTTAGGAAGGCAAAAAATTTTTCTCTACCCAATTTCCTCTTCTTTTTCTTCCCTTCCTGAATAATCAGTCCTGAAGCCATTAGAAGGGGCAGAACAAGACCACTCTCTGCACTAGAGGAGGAGAGAACTGCAGTGTCTCAGGGATGGCATTGGAGACCAAAACGGGAGGAGGGGATTCATTTGGGAGGGCTAACCTGTGCTGATGTCAGAGACCAGCCAAGATAAGGACTACATCCATGTGGAAGGTCAGCCTCATGTGGGTGCCAGAACTCAAGAGAAGTTGGGGGGGAACCTATGAATGGGGATGATCTGGTGTAGTGTGTTAAAGCACAAGTAGCGTGAGTAGAGTGTAAATATATAAATATGGAGGGGCAGTCTGACATGAGGTTTTGAAACTCAACCAGAGGGGGAGCCAAGTCTGTGCACTGGGCTGCAAAGATGGATGGGGAGTCAGAATGAGGAAGAAATCTATCTGGAAGGGTCTAGTCTGCCATGGAATATTGAAGCTTGTATGATCATAGTAGGGTACTATCTGTGATTGTTGGAATTCAAATGGGTTGAAGATGGAGTTGGTGTAGAGGAGGAATGGAATCAGAGATGAGAGATTGGATATATATAGGGTGTTGATGAAATAAAAATATATAAAGGGTAATGGGGGCCATTGCACTATTAGAATGAGTTACAAAAGTAGAAAGGGACAGAATGAGAATGAACTTCATACTGTTGTATTGCAGTTGGACATATCACTGTGCATGGTGTGGTGTCTATCTCTCTCTCATCTATGTACCTAATTTTTAAGGAGAAATAGAGATAGAAGTAAATATAGAGGGGTGTGTGTGTGTGTGTGTGTGTGTGTGTGTGTGTGTATGTGTGTGTGTATTTCTAACTTTGACCCTAGGGAGGGTCAAGGAGCAGTGACATCCCAATAGCCATGAGCACATCTAACATCCACATCTTGACTTCTAAATACCACCCTCTAAGAAACCAGAGCTCCTTGGAAAAAATAGCTGATTCCAGGACTGTGACAATCAAGGCACAAGATGAGCCTGGAAAAATATGTCATTCCAAAAGACAAGGAAGTCCTCAAAGGATGATTTCCAAGGACACAGAACTTAGCCATATATGTATTCTGAAATTCTTTTTTGTTACCGGAAAGGAAACTTATTATATAGCTCAGATATAACAATGGGTTTGAATCAATTACCAGAGATAGATTGGCAAAAACTAGAACAGGATTAGGGCAGATTGTTAGGGCTAAATACTGATGTAAATTAAAGTATATGAAGGTGAATGCAGAGAGAACAGTTCTGATAACATGAGGGAAAATAGAATATGTGGGAAGGAATCTGAGATGGATGGGGTTGGGAGGAATCCCTGAAGAAGAAATGGACAATTGGTGACTTTAGGGATCTGGGCATTGACTTTTAATCAAGAATTGTGCCATAGGGAAAAAATAAGAATTGTGTCATAGAGATAGTCCAAGATAATGGAGGAGTAGAAGACCTTAGTTTTGTCTGATTCCAGGAATTCAGCTAGATAGCTTATCAATTCTGAACACCTGCAACTCAACTGGTGATCCAGGAAAAGAATAACAGCAACTCTACAATTAGAAAAGTGACCACTTTCTGCAAGAATGACAAGATGAAAAAACTCATATCAAAAAGAGAACAAGGGGCAGTACTGACTGCCAGGGACCTAATCAGTATGGATATAAGTTATATGTGGAACTAAAGTTCAGAATAGGGATTATAAAGATACTAGCTGGGCTTGAAAAAAGCTAGAGGACACTAGAGAATCCCTTTCTGGAGAAATAAAAGAATTAATTCTAATCAAGTCAAAATAAAAAAGCATATTAATAAGATGCTCTAAAATGGAGGCTCTAGCTGCTAGGATAAATGAGGCAGAAGAGAGAATTTGTGATGCAGAAGACAAAGTGATGGAGAACAAAGAAGCTGAGAAAAAGAGAGATAAACAACCACTGCATCACAAGGGGAGAATTTGAGAGATAAGCAATACAATAAAGCAAAAAAAAAAAAAATAGAATACTTGGGATTCCAGGAGATGAGGAAGGAGAGAGCAAGAACGAGAGAGAGAGAGAGAGAGAGAGAGAGAGAGAAAGAGAGAGAAGGTATATAGTGGAGAACTTCCCTAATCTGGGGAGGAAAGCAGGCATTCAAGTCCAGGAGGCACAGAGAACACTCCTAAAATCAATAAAAATAGGTCAACACCTCAACATATAATAGTGAACTTGCAAATCTCAGAGACAGAGAGAAAATGCTGAAAGCATCTCAGGATAAGATGTCCATAACCTACAAGGGTAGAAACATAAGACTGGCAGCAGACCTATTCACAGAGACCTGGCAGGCTGGAAAGAACTGGCATGATATTCAGGGAGCTGAATGAGAAAAATATACAGCCAAGAATACTTTATCCAGCAGGGATGCCATTCAGAATAGAAGGAGAGAAAAAAAGCTTCCAGGACAAACAAAAATTAAAAGAATTTGTGATCACTAAGCCAGCCCTGCAAGAAATATTAAAGGAGATCCTTTAAGTGAAGAGAAAGTCCAAAAAATAACATAGATCAGACAGGAACAGAGACAATGTACAAAAACAATGACTTTACAGGTAATACAATGGCACTAAATTAATATATTTCAATAGTTACTCTGAATGTAAATGGGTGAAATGCCCCAATCAAAAGACACATGGTATCATATTGGATAAAAAGCAAGACCCATCAATATGTTGTTTGCAAGAGACTATTTTATTTATTTATTTATTTATTTTAAGATTTTATTTATTTTACAGAGAGAAACACAGCCAGAGAGGGAACACAAGCAAGGGGAGTGAGAGAGGAAGAAGCAGGCTTCCCGCTGAGCAGGGAGCCAGATGTGGGACTCGATCCCGGGTCTCCGGGATCATGACCTGAGCTGAAGGCAGTCGCTTAACCAACTGAGCCACCCAGGAGCCCCTGCAAGAGACTATTTTAGACCCAAGTACACCTCCACGGTAAAAGTGAGGGAGTGAAAAACCATTTACCATGCTAATGAACATAAAAGAAGTGTCAATCCTTATATCAGACAATTAGATTTTAAACCGAAGAATATAATAAGAGATGAGGAAGGACACTCTATCATAATTAAAGGGTCTATCCAGCAAGAAGACCTAACAATTGTAAATATCTATGTCCCTATCATGAGAGCAGCGAATTATATAAGCCAACTAATAAAAAAAAATCAAAGGAACACATCAAAAATAATACAATAATAGTAGGGGACTTAACAGCCCACTCACTTTAGCAGACAGATAATCTAAGCAGAAGATCAACAAGGAAATAAGGGCTTTGAATGACACACTGGCCAAGATGGACTTCACAGATATATTCAGAACATTTCATCCCAAAGCAACAGAATACATATTCTTCTTTAGAGCACATGGGACATCTTCCAGAATAGATCACATCCTGGGTCACAAATCAAGTCTCAACTGGTACCCTGCATATTTTTGGATTATAGTATTTTAAAACTGGAACTCAGTCACAGGAGGAAAGTTGGAAAGAACTCAAATACATGGAGTTTAAAGATCATCCTACTAAAGAATGAATGGGTCAACCAGGAAATTAAAGAAGAATTTTTAAAAAGTAATGGAAGCAAATGAAAATGTAAACACAACTGTTCAAAATCTTTGGGTTGCAGCAAAAGCAGTCCAAGAGGGAAGTTCTACAGGAAATAAGAAATGTCTCAAGAAAGAAGAAAAGTCTCAAATACCCAACCTAACCTTATACCTGAAGAAGCTGGAGAAAGAACAGCAAATAAAGCCTAAACCCAATAGGAGAAGAGAAATAATAAAGCTCAGAGCAGAAATCAATGAACTGGAAACCAAAAGAACAGTAGAACAGATCAACGAAAGTAGGAGCTGGTTCTTTGAAAGAATTAACAAGATTAAACCCCTGGCCAGAATTATCAAAAAGAAAAGAGAAAGGACCCACATTAAAATCATGAATGAAAGAGGAGAGATCACAACCAACACCAAAGAAACATGAACAATTATAAAAACATATTATGAGCAACTATATGCCAGCAAATTAGACAATCTGAAGGAAATGAATGCATTCCTAGAAACATTTAAATTACCAAACCAAAATAGGAAGAAGTAGAAAACCTAAATAGACCCATAATCAGCAAGGAA
Source organism: Spilogale gracilis (assembly GCA_004023965.1). Classification (NCBI taxonomy): domain Eukaryota; kingdom Metazoa; phylum Chordata; class Mammalia; order Carnivora; family Mephitidae; genus Spilogale; species Spilogale gracilis. Next base: position 89,573 of record PITA01002493.1, read on the forward strand.
ATTGAAGCATTGATCAAAAATATCCCAACAAACAAAGGTCCAGGGCTGGATGGCTTTCCAAGTGAATTCTACCTAACATTTGAAGAAGAATTAATGCCTATTATTTTGAAGCTGTTTCAAAAAACAGAAATAGATGGAAAACTTGAAACTCTTTCTATGAGGCCAGCATTACTTTGATCCAAAAACCAGACAAAGACCCCACCAAAAAGAGGAATTGCAGACCAATATCCCTGATGAACATGGATGCAAAAATTCTCAATAAAATAATAGCCAATAGGATCTAACAGTACAATAAAAGGATTATTCACCATGACCAAGTGGGATTTCTTCCTGGGCTGCAAGTTTAGTTTCATATCCTCAAATCAATAACATGATACCATGCATTAATAAAAGAAAGGACAAGAACCATATGATCCTTTCAATAAATACAGAAAAAGTATTTGACAAAGTACAGCATCCTTTCTTGATTAAAATTCCTTACAATGTAGGGATAGAGGGAACATACCTCAATATCATAAAAGCCATATACAAAAAGTCCACAGTGAATATCATTTTCATTGGGGAAAAACTGAGAGCTTTTACCCTAAGGTCAGGAACATGGCAGGGATGTCCCCTCTTACCAGTGTTATTCAACAAAGTACTAGAAATCTTAGCCTCAGTAATCAGACAAAAAAAGAAAATCATTCAAATTGACAAAAGGAAGTCAAACTCTTATTCTTTGCAGATGACATGATATGTGGAATACCCAAAAGACCCCACCCCAAAATTGCCAGAACTCATATAGCATTTCAGCAAAGTGGCAGGATATAAAATCAATGCACAGAAGTCAGTTGCATTTCTATATACTAACGAGACTGAAGAAAGAGAAATTAAGGAGCCGATCCCATTAACAATCGCACCAAAAACCCTAAGATACCGAGAATTATACCTAACCAAAGAGGCATAGGATCTGTTCTCAGAAAACTATAGAGCACTTATGAAAGAAATGAAGGAGGATACAAAGAAATAGAAAATTTTTCCATGCTTATGGATTGGAAGAACAAATACTATTAAAATGTCTATGCTACCTAGAGCAATCTGTACATTCATTACAATCCCTATCAAAATACCATAAGCTTTTTTTTCACAGAGCTGGAACAAATAATCCTAAAATCTGTATGGAACTGGACAAGATGCTGAATAGCCAAAGGAATGTTCAAAAAGAAAATCAAAGTTGGGGGCATCACAATCCCAGACTTCAAGCTCTATTACAAAGCTGTAATCATGAAGGTAGTATGGTATTTGCACAAAAACAGAAACATAGATCAGTGGAATAGAATAGAGAACCCAGAAATAGACCCTTAACTCTATGGTCATCTAATCTTCAACAAAGCAGTAAAGAATATCCAATGGAAAAAAAAGATAGTCCCTTCAACAAATGGTGCTAGGAAAAATTGGAGAGCCACATGCAAAAGAATGAATCTGGACCATTTCCTTACACCATACACAAAAATAGACTCAAAATGGATGAATGACCTAAATGTGAGATAGGTATCAATCAAAATCCTAGGGGAGAATCCAAGCAGCAACCTCTATGATCTCAGCAGCAGCAACTTCTTGCTATAGATGCATCTCCAAAGGCAATGGAAACAAAAGCAAAAATGAACTATTGGGACATCATCAAGATAAAAAAACTTCTGCACAGCAAAGGAAACATTTAACAAAACCAAAAGACAACCAACAGAATGGGAGAAGACTTTTGCAAATGACATATCAGATAAAGGCTAGTATCCAAAATCTATAAAGAACTTATCAAACTCAACACTGTAAGAACAAATAATCCAATCAAGAAATGGGCAGAAGACATGAACAGACATTCCTCCAAAGAAGACGTCCAAATGGCCATTACACATGTGAAAAAATGCCCAATATAACTTGGCATCAGGGAAATATAAATCAAAACCATAATGAGAAACCACCTCATACCTGTCAGAATGGCTAAAATTAACCACTCAGGAAATGACAGATATTGGCAAGGTTGTGAAGAAAGAGGAACCCTCTTACACTGTTGGTGGGAATGCAAGCTGGTGCAGCCATTCTGGAAACAATATGGAGGTTCCTCAAAAAGTTGAAAATAGAGCTACCCTATGACCCAGTATTTGCACTACTAGGGATTTACCCCAACGATACAAATGTAGTGATCTGAAGGGGCACGTGCACCCCAATGTTTATAGGAGCAATGTCCATATAGCCAAACTATGGAAAGAGCCCAGATGTCTATTGACAGATGAATGGATAAAGAAGAAGTGCTACATATATACAATGGTATTGTACTCAGCCATCAAAAAGAAGAGAAATCTTGACATTTACAATGACAGGGTTGGAACTGGAGGGTATCATGCTAAGCAAAGTAAGTCAATCAGAGAAAGATAGTTACCATATAATCTCACTCATATGTGGAATTTAAGAAATAAGACAGAGAGGATCATAGGGGAAGAGAGGAAAAAATAAGAGAAATCAGAGAAGGAAAGAGACCATAAGAAACTCTTAATCATAGGAAACAAACTGAGGGTTGCTGGAGGGGAGAGGTATGGAGTAACTGTATGATGTACATTAAGGAGGACACGTGATGGAATGCACACTGGGTATTATATAACCAATCAATCACTGACCTCTACCTCTGAAACTAATAATACACTATATGTTAATTAATTGAATTTTAAAAATAGACATATATTTATTAACTTAAAAGTATTTATAAATACTTATTAACTGTAATTTTGATTAATATGGAGAAAATATTTCATCAGTTTAGGGGACAGAAAAGCAACATTTGTACACAAATAAATAACCCTATTTAAAAAATGAAAGATTTCAAAACAAAAGAAAAAAAAGAATTGTGTTGTAGAAAGAGGGAGAAGAAACTATCCTCTCTTTTTTGGGTGTATGGAAGAATGCTAGTTCTAAACATGGAGTTTGGAATATCTGGGCTGAGAGAGCAAGGGGAAAATTGTTTCAGTCTGAATTTGTGGTGATATCTGGATGCCCAATTAAAAGTGTATCTCCTAATTTGAGAGTAAAAGTCTGAGAGGCTGGAGCTGAAAAAATCATAGGAGAAAAAAATTAATCTGCACTGTAATCGTATTGCATATGGCTAATTTGCTTCAGGTTTAGAGAAGCAGTGATGTGTACATAGTAGGTCTTAACCTTGACCCTTGACTAATTGTTCACATTTCCCAGGGAGCTTTTAAAATATATGAAAAAAATTAATTAATTAATTAATTAATTAATTAATATATCAGAAATCACCAGGAATCACCAGAGTGGTAAAAGGGAGAAGTCAGTGGCTACAAAACCTATTTTTACCATTTTCTAAAAGTATGTCCTTGAACAAGTTATTCAACCCCTCTGAGCCTCATTTTTCTAACCTGCAAAAATGACTAACAGTAGCTATTTTATAGTGTTATAATGTGTTATAGGGGCTCTCTCAATAAATGGAAACTTTTGTTCCCCTTTTACCCAATTAATACATATTACTCTCAGATGCCCCAAACAAAAATTACACTCTAGAATCTAAGTCGAGAGTGTAATTTAACCAGTTTAGTGTAAAGGGGGCTATACATTAGAAATGAGAGGCAAGACCACATTTTTTCCAATTGAAGGCCTTGGGTAAGGCAGCAGCATAGTAAAGCAGGGGAGAAGATGCAGAGCCTTGCTTTTCAGGATGCTTCTGTTGCTTTGACAAATAGACATGACCAGAGAGGTCATGTCAGGGAGTGTTCTCTCTTTTCAAATTATCCTGTATTGCCCAAAGACCACCTCCACTCCAGGAAACATGCTGGGGCTCCCTAAGCAGTTGCCAGAAACCTTGTTTGACAGCAATGTGAGAGGCCAATACCCGTCGTTCCATGCCATAGATGTTTAACTATAACACAGCTCAAGAGAGATAAAGAAAATCAGGAATCCATTTGGTGTTTGACTAAAATTGGGTAAGACTACAAAGAGCAAATTGGTAACCTGTAATTCCTTCACTTCTAACATGAGTATGTTCCTTCCTCATTCAACATTTTTCATGCCATGTATTTTGGGGTTCTTTGCTGTTGTTGTTTTAAGGCTTAATAGTATTCCATGAATAACTATACTGTATTATTTAACCAAACCCCTAAAAAGGAGATTTTTAAATTTCTTTTAAAGTATTTATTATTGGGGCACTTGGATAGCTCAGTTGTTAAGCATCTGCCTTCAGCTCAGGTCATGATCCCAGGGTCCTGGGATTGAGCCCCTTATCGGGCTCCCTGCTCGGCAGGAAGCCTGCTTCTTCTCCCTCTCTCACTCCCCCTGCTTGTGTTCCCTCTCTAGCTGCGTTTCTCTCTGTCAAATAACTAAATAAAATCATTAAAAAATTAAAATTAAAATTAAAGTATTTATTATTATAAACATACTACAATTAAAATCTTCTTTCCTATGTCTTTGTGTGTACTTCTCTTCTAGGATGAACTCTTAGAAGTGGTAATATTAGGCTTTCAATACAGATTGACAAGTGATCTCCAGAAACTTCTAACAATTTATGTTTCTTTGATATTACATTGAATATCATTTTACTACACCTTTGTTATTACTGTCATTGCTATTTTAAAAATTCTGTGAATTTGTGAGATAATCAATAATAATAATAATAGCTAATGCATGCATAGTGCTTACAATGTGCCAGGCACTGTTCTAGTACTTTACATAGTAAGCAGCAGGAGACAGAATGCTAAGATGACCCCCAAGACTTCCTGTCCCCTAGTGTGCATGCTTTATATAATCCCCAGGATTATGAATATGTAGATATATTACTTCTGTGATTTTATTATGTTATATGGCAAAAGGATTTTCCAGAGGAAATTAAGGTCCCAGATCAGTTGACTCTATTATAGGTAGGTTATTGAGTGGGTTGCTTTTGTCACTTGAGTCCTTTAAATCAAGATTTAATGGTCAGAGATGGAGGAAGTCAGAGATTACAAAGCATGAGAGGGATTTAACATGGGAGTGATTATCCCTGGTGGTCTTGAAGATGGAGGGAGCCACTTGGCAAGGAATCTCTTGGCAAACAATCTCCAGTTGCAGAGAGTGGTCACTGACTGAAAGCAAGCAAGAAGTTGCCTTCAGTCCTATCACTGCAAGTTATTAAATTCAGTCAACAGTAAGAATAAGATTGCAAGTGGATATTGTCCAGAGCACCCACAGAAAAACTGAGTCTGCCTGATACCTTGATTTCACCCTTGTCATATCCTGATCAAAGAACCCAGCCATGCCATACCAGATGTTTGACATACGGAACTATGAGCTAATAAATGGGTATTGCTTTTTTGTTTGTTTGTTTGGCCTCATTGGAATTCTTTTTTTCTTAATTTAATTTTTTAAATTTATTTTTTCAGTGTTCCAAGATTCATTGTTTATGCCCCACACCCTGTGCTCTATGCAATACGTGCCCTCAATACCCACCACCAGGCTCACCCATCCCCCCAGATCCCCCTCCAAAACCCTCAGTTTGTTTGAGTCCAAAGTCTCTCATGTTTCGTCTCCCTCCCCATTTTATCCCACTTCCCATTTCCTTTCCTTCTCCTACTGTTCTCCATCTTAACTCCTTATGCTTCATAAGTAAGTGAAACCGAAAGCATATAGGACACAGGAGCCAGCTTGAGGAGCTATCTCCTGGGTAATTTGAGCATCAGAATAAATAATTACAGTAACAGGGCACCTGGCTGGTTCAGTCAGTAGAGCATCAGACTCTTGATCGCCAGGTTGTTAAGTTTGAGCTCCACATTGGGTATAGAGAGTACTTAAAAGCAAAAAAAACTTTTTTTTAAGATTTTATTTATTTATATGAGAGAGAGAGCAGGAGCAGGGAAGGGGGCAGTGACAGAAGGTGAGGGAGAAGCAAGACTTCTCGATGAGCAGGGAATTAGATGCAGGGCTTGATCCCAGGACCCTGGGACCCTGACCTAGCCAAAGGCTAGTTTAATCACCTGAGCCACCTGGACACCTCTTAAAAATAAAATCTTAAGAAAAAAATAATTACAGTAACAGATGATAGCCCACTGAATAAAATGAATCTACGCAGATTTAGGCAAATAAATACACAAGTTAAATGTTTAATTTGGGATACTTACAGCATTTCAAAGTAAGTTTCTACAAAATACTTATTAATTACAAGTGGAGAAAAATGACAGATGCTACCTTGATTAAGTGTTCAAAATGAACATCATCAGTAATAGATAAATGGAAATCAGGTGATAGGATGCAATGAGAAGCATGGAAATCATTTTTGTGGCATTCCTGTCAAAGATATATAACCCGAGTCTTACGGTGAAGAAACATCAGAGAAACCGAAACTGAGGAGCGTTCTACAAAATAACTGTTCTATGATCTTCAAAATTTTGAAGATCATTAAAGTCAAAGACTGAATAGCAATTTCAGACTGAAGAGACATGACAACTACATGCAATGTTTAATTCCGAACTGAAGTTGTTTACTCTAAAGAACATTATTTACTATAAAGAACATTATTGGAACAATTGGCGAAACTTGAGTGGGGTCTGAGGATTACTTGACAGTAGTGTTTATCAATGTTAATTTCTTGTTAATAATTATCTTGCAGTTATGCAGGAGAATGTCCTTGTTAGTAGGAAAGACACCCTCATGTGTCTTTAAGAGTGATGGGGAGCATCACTTCCTCTGAAATGGAGTCTTCCTTCAGAAAAATAAATGTATGCTATTGTTGCAAATTTTTTGTAAGTCTGTGATTGTTGAAATTTTTAATAAATTATTAAACTTTTTTTTTCCTTTTTTTTCTTGGAAGATTTTTTTTTTTTATTTTTTTATCTTTATTTTTTTTATTGTTACTTAAATTTTTTCCCCCAGTGTTCCAAGATTCATTCCCCATTCCCCACACTTTTTAAACTAAAAATTTTCATTCTTCAATCACTTGCAAATTTGCAAAATACAAAGCAAAATGAAATTAAAAATCTATTCATATTGTTCTGTTGCACTGTAGTATACAAGTTTTAGTCATTTATTAAATATTCATGTATGTACATATACATACACTTTATAAAATTAAAATTCTTCCTATTTTGTATCTTGCTTTAAGATTTTTATATTTATATGTAATCTGTATCTCATTAAATAGTCCTCTACAATATTAATGTTTAAATACATTTATTTGAGGGAGTGAATGAGAGAGACAGAGAGTAGGAGGGAGAGGGAGAGAAAATCTGAGGCAGATTCTGCCCTGAGCGTAGAGCCCTACTTGGGTCGATCCTACGACCTCGAGAATATGACCTAAGCTGAAACAAAGAGTTAGACGCTTAACCGACTGAGCCACCCAGGCGCCCCTACAATATTAATTTTTTATGGTGATATTTTTTGCATGTGAAATACATTATGTTACTGTTTGAAATGTTCAGATTTGATTTTATAATTAGTTGGATGCCTCCCATCAAGTTTGTCAGCTCTGTCACCATGGCAAGTTAACATCAACAAGCAATTATAAAGAAAAAAGATGTAAACAAGTTATGCAAATTTTAAAGAAGAATAATGTCTGATATTAATGTGTCCTTTTTTCTTATAAATAATTCCCTTTGCACAGAGCCAGAAGTATCATTTTTCTTGACTCAAGGAGACATTAGTATTGATGAATGTTTTAGTAACCACTTCTCCTCATAGCCTCATTCCCAGTGACCAAAGTTAAATGGTAAGTTTGTGAAATACCACAGTTTATTGATTCAACCAGTGATAGAATTTGAGTAGTTTATGATTTGGGGCTACTAGGAATAGTGCTGCTATGAATTTCTCATATATACCTTCTGGTGAATGTATATACATATTTCTGTTGGGTACATGTAGGAGTAGCTGAACTGGCAGTGAGTTTTTTAAAGCAGTTTTACCAACTTATACTCCCAGCAGCAGTGCTTGAATGTTCCTGTTGCTCCACCTTCTTTGCAACATTTGATATTTTCCTTGTCATTTCAGCCACTCTATTATGTTTATAGATGTATTAAATTATGGTTTTAAATTGATTTTCCTGGGGTACCTGTGTGACTCAGTTGATTAAGTGTCTGACTTGATTTTGGCTCATGTCATGATCTCAGGGATATGGGATTGCTTGAGCCCTGTGAAGGTCTCACACTCAGCACAGAGTCTACTTGTTCTTCTCCTTCTGCTCCTTCCGCGCTCAGGCGTGCTCGTTCTCTCTCAAAAAAGTAAAATCCTTTAAAAATACATTGCATTTTCCTAATGAATAAAGTTGAACCCTTGTAATATATTTAGTGGCCATTTAGATATTCTACTTCATTTTCTGTTGGGTTCTCTGACTTTTCCTTATTAATTTGTAGGCATTTAAATATATATATATATATTCTGGATACAAACATTTTATTGAATATGTTATTGAAAATATATTTTCCCACTACTTATAGTGGGAAAAAGTTGCCTTTTTACTACCTTAATGGTGTATTTGAATAAATAGAAGTTCTTAATTTTAGGACCCCTCAACTTATTATATTTTCCATTTATTATTAGCTGTTTTTTGATGAACTGTTTAAGAAATCTTTGCCAACTCCAAGGTCATGAATATATTCTCCTACGTAATGTTCTAAATGTTTTATTTTTTATTTTTCACATTTAGATCTTCAATACATCTGGAATTGATTTTTATGAATGTTGGGAAGTAGGGGGTCAAGATTCATTTTTTTTCCATGTGGACATCCAGCTATTCCAGGACCATTTACTGAAGGCTATTCTTTGCACACCGCAGTGTGACTCACCTCTGTTATAAATCAGGTGACCATATATGTATGAATCTATTTCTTGCTTTTCTATACTGTTCGTTGGCCTATTTGTACATTCTTGTACCAGTAACACATTGTGTTAATTACTATAGTTTCATAGTGGATCTTGATATATGGTACTATAAATCCTCCAGCTGTGTTCTCTTCTTCAAGATTTCCTTGGCTAGCCTTTGTCTTTTGCCTTTCTATACATATTTTAAATCAACTTGCCAATTTTTGCCAAAAAATCTTCTTGGATTTCAATTGAGTATATATAAATTAATTTGGAAGAATTGGCATGTTTATATATTTACATATTAAGTCTTTTTTATCATTTAAGTAATTTGCTGAGAATTCCATAATTTAAAAGTGGTGAGTTGGAATTTGCTCTTCTGAATTCGCTCCTCTAGAATTAAGGTGTATCTTAGTTTTGAGAATGTGTATTTTCATATCAATTAAATTTTAAACAAACCCATGTTGTTGGCAATGTTTTCTACAAGGTTTTGTTTTTGTTTTTTTTTAGGAGCAGGTTTTTAAAACCTCCCACTACATATTCATGCATCCAATGTCTTCAATTTCCACTGACAAGTAGTAGTCATATGTTAATGACCATTTTGTGTATTATTGACCATCACATTTTGGACCAAATTACTTCGATGGTGTTTTTAAAGCCAAGTGGAAAATTCCATGCAGCCAATTTCTTACTGTTTGTCCTTGTGTTACATGACATTTGGCCCTATCATCACCCTCCCCCTTACTCTCCTCTTGCACCACCCCAGGCAGAAAGAAATCTTCTTTCTTGCTTTTTTAAAAAAAGATTTTATTTATTTATTTGACAGAAACAGAGACAGTGGGAGAGGGAATAAAGCAGGGGGAGTGGAAGAAGGAGAAGCAGGCTTCCCGCTGAGCAGGGAGCCAAATTTAGGCTCCCTCCCAGGACCCTGGGATCATGACCTGAGCTGAAGACAGATGCTTAATGACTGAGCCACCCAGGCACCCCTTTCACTCTTTTTGTTAAGGGAGAGAAATCTATTTTTCTTCTACCTCTCCCAGCTTTCATAAGATACTATTGAGATTTTCCATATAAGGACTTCCAACTTTATTCAGAGAATATGGATCCCTGTGGAAGGAGAACATGAGATAGAGGAGAGTGGAAGATTTCTTTCTTCTTTTCTGTATGAAGAATTAGGTTGAAAGAAAAATTAAAACAGGAAAAGACTGACATCTCTCATTATATCTTCTGCATTCATCCCATCTGGTCACACCAGATAGATGTTCCCTCTCTCTTCTCCAGAGTGGAGCTGCTCATCCTGAGTTGGTTGCCTCCTGCCAGTGAAAATCCTACCACACCTACCTTAGTTAGGTCCACCTTTGTGTTTAAAAATTACCTGCTCTACTTCCTCTGCAATAAAACTTCTAACCACTTCAGTGATGCTATCTAAACTGTGAGTTTGCCTTTATAGGGAAGAGGATGCCTTCTTTTTTGACCAAACTTAAGGGAACTAGAACGTAGAAATAAGAAATAAACACACTTTTTTCTTTCTTTGTTCTTTTTAATTTTCTTTTTCTACACATTCTTTCCTTCCTCTAAACTATCTTAACTTCTTTAACCTTTTCCTTTCATTTCTTTATGCCTTCACATTGGAGATCTTTCCCTTATACAAAAATGAATTAATATTTTCTACCCATTATAATTATTTCATGCATTCAAAATGTGTTAGTGCTACTGTGTTCCAAGCACTGTCATTTAATGGATTCTTAAAGTCTTTACTATTAGAGTGGTCAATTGCCATTTTTTATTAAAAAATTAAAAAAATTGTGTACCATTTTAAGAGAAAATTCCTCTTCACATAGTTAATCCTTTATGGAAAAAATATTTATTCTGGAGTATTGAAAACCCACAGATAGGTTCTTCTGTGTTATTTTTTGATAGTGAAATTAAGTTTCTGAAGATTTTTCTTCTTCCCCTTCCAGAACCACCTACACTCTTTACCTACTCTCTTTCAATGATATTGAACTGCAAATAAAATTCTATTGGAGTTTTCAAATATGAAATTTTTCTAGCTGTGATTTTCTCCTACTACTATTGAAAAGGAACCATGGTAATATTTTCTAGAATTTTATCCTATGCTGTAATGATGGGTACTTTTCTAGAAGAATTTTTATACTGCTTTATATGGAAAGGAATCAATACTTCTTGGATGCTTCATATTTTCCCATTCTGTATCAGTTGGGAATTTTGTTTAGCTGAAAGTTCCAGAAACTGCTTGCAGAAGCTTGGGATTTATTTCTCTCATAACAAGTTCAGAGAGAAGTAGTCTATAGCTGGTATAGCCGATTCTTGATATCATCACTGTCCCAAGGTCCTTTGGCTTTCTTCTCTAGGATACTTAGTATATATCTTTTATCCTCACTACATAGTCACAGATCTAGTTTCACATCCACATTTCCAGGCAAGAAGAAAGGAGGAAAAACAGGGAAAGGGCAGTACTCATATGAAGAAACAACTCTTGTACCCCAATTTCTATCAGACCTCTGCTTATATCTCATTGGCTGGAATTATGTCACATGGTCACTTAGAATCTAAGGGATATCAAGGAAGACTGATCTTTTAATCCTGAATAAAACTGGGCTCTGCTAGGAAGGAAAAAAGAAAGAATGGATATTGACACCTAGCTATGTCTGCCAGTTTTAAAATTAAGATGAGATAATTTCCTCAGCAATAATAGTGAAATAGTGGAAAATTTCATTTAATTGTTGAACTCTATAACCTTGCTTGTGGCTTTGAGATTAACAGTTCTCTTTTAATGAACAAACTTGTGATCAAAAGGATGAGCAATCCCAAGGCAGGTCTCTCTGCAGAGCCTGCATAAATCTATATCTCTTTGTCTAGTCTATGATAAATGTTCAATAAACATTGAATAAATGAATAACTGCATCATCAGGGATACATAAAATCATAATAGTAGCACAAGAGAGGAGATAAATAATCTATACCTGGATTAAGCGAAGCTCCAGTAGGATGCTTAAAATGAGACTGAAAAGTATGTAGTCATTGGCCAGAGAGGCAGGAGTTGAAAAAGGCATTCGAAGCACATGTAACAGCATATGCAGAAGTGGGGAGGTATGAGAGAGCACTGTTAATTTCCTATTGCTACTGCAAAAATCTGCACAAAAGATTTGGAGGGGGTGAATTACATGATGCTCCTCTACTGACTCTACTTATTAGAAGTAAAAAGAACCAGGGGGAAGCAGACAAGCCTCTAACTTCAAGTCCAGGTATATGGGGTGAGGAACTAGATTCCCAGACTGGGTCAGAAGAAGGTTTGACAAAGTATCCACTTTAAGCATGTCCAAAATGGCAAGTCAAGAGGGACAGGTGGTGACTCTTCTCACAAAAGAGGATCACTTTTAATACTCTTCTTTTATGGGTTGCAAATTTTGGGAGAAAATTTGGGACAAAGTAATATTTCATCATAAATAATTATTTAATTTCCCAAGTTGTTTTGCCAGAGCTTAAAACTGTCAGTCATGACTGCTGGTTGGAATTTCTGAGGCTATCAATTTGAGTTTCTCAGGGAGAAGAGGGAATAGATAAATTCAATTTCTCTCCCCTCCCCCATACTTTGTTTTTACTATATACTACTTTGAACTAGGTACATATGCAATTTCTCGTGTGTTTTCAAAATAGTTAAAACAGCTTTGAGGATGGAGCAGGAATAAGGGCATGGGAGGCTCTACAAAAGTTGCTTTCACTCTTCATGGAACTCTGAAGTCCCTCAGAAACTTGATTTTGCTCCCCAGACTTTTATTGGAAAAGCATATAGGATAAGTAGATTTTTATATGAGTCATTTTCATTAGTGAGGTTGATTTAGATTCTTCTCTTTGAGCGATTATAGACATAAAAAAGGGATATTCTTAAAGAGTGACTATATGTAGAATTTGCTTCATAAGCAAATTTATATGAATTATGAAAAAGGCAGAGATGTTATAGATTTCCCCTGTCTGCTTATGGATTTTATTTTGCAGTAAATGGGTAAAATATTTTTGAAAAATTGCATTCTTGGATTCTTGTACTGGTTAATAAATGGTGATATATACGTAAATTAGTTATTTAGCAGTCATTAAGGATATGTCTATATATGCATAGACACACAAGTAGAATGATGTGGAAAGATGAATTATTAAATGAAAAGCAACTTGTAGGACTGTACAAATATCATGATTGAATCTGTGTAATAATTGGATATGCATGTGTATGTTTATGTGCATAGAAAATCTTTGAAAGAATATACAATATAACATTGAAAATGACTGCCAGGGCTAAATACATCTGGAGTGTTAGGGCTAAGTAGGGCTGGAAATTTTAATTTTTACCTTATATTTTTCTGTACAATTTTATATTATTTAACTAGTATTTTTATAATTGAAAAGAGTTTAATATATTTATTCCTCATACAGCATTAAAAAGTGACCTTGTGAATATTTTAATGCTAACATTTTCAAGTTCTAGAAAATTCTACCAATGTATTCACATATTCTGTTTTTTAATAGAAGAGGACTAGTGAAAAATATATCAGTTCTATATTAGTGTGGAAAATTATATTGTATATACAAGTTCATATCTCAAAGGTTCCTGCTGTCATGAAATCTTTTCTAATGGATAAGCTGTGGTATCATTTCCCCTAATTTATAGTGAAGTAACTATTGCCTTGGCTTAGTATTTTTTAAAATGTATTTTTCTTCTTCCTATAAATATTTTCAAAATTCTGTTCAAACAAAAAGAGGAAATCAAAATCAAACCCTAGGGGCATCTGAGTGGCTCAGAGGGTTAAGCCTCTGCCTTTCAGCTCAGGTCATAGTCTCAGACCTCGAGACCCACATAGGGCTGTCTGCTCAGTGGGGAGCCTGCTTCCCCCCCTCTTTCTCTACCTGCCTCTCGGCCTATTTGTGATCTCTTTCTGTCAAATAAAGAAGAAAATCTTTTAAAAAATCAACTCTAATCCTACTCTCCCCAAATTGCCACTATTAAGTATTTGGTCCACAGGATCCTTTAATAAGCTTTTGTGGTTTTTTTAGGGTATGAGTCCTATACATTTCTTTTACAACTTATTCCTAGATATTTTGTTTCATTTGTTTTGTTGTAGTTGCTCTATTGAGTGGGAGCTTTTACCTTTATGTTTGAAATTATTATGAGATATTATGTAACTGGACACTTTATTTTTGTTAAATTTAATAGTTTCACTTTTAGTTCTGTTCATTTTCCAGGACAGTATTTTTATCTGTTGACTATCTGCTGACTACAGTGCATAGTGTTTCATAATGGAAGTAATATGCACTGTTCTGCTTAAAATTTAAAAGATAATTTTGCATGTTAGAAAACTATTGCTTAAACTAGACTATGGCCATAGTATTTGAACTTACATTTGAAATGAGATCTTTCATATGAAAAAGGCCTTAATATGATGCTACATCCAAGATATTTTTTCATACTGGCATTGTTCTCACACTATTTGGACTGGCAGCATCCTTACCACCTTTGAAAACTTACCTTCATGGGACGATTGTCTAATCTACTTTTATATACAGTTGGGCAATTTAGAATTAAGAAACTACCCATGCGTTGTACAATTTTAAGCCTAAGTACAGCTGAGATTTTCTTCCTTGGTGTATTAAAAGAGATTTTCTTAGGAAAGAGAAGAATACAACTTCTAATACTGTAAAAAGATTGCCTTGTTATATAAATGATCTCTTTGCTATTTTTTTCTCATCTCTAGAGAAGTCCTTCTTGTTCACCTACCCCATAGAGACCAGTTGAGGTCATGTAGCTTTTTTAAGTTTAGATTCTCTATCAAATCTGCAAAAATTAACTTTATATTAAAATCTTTATTCAATCCTCTAGCTACTGTGAAGTTGTTGTTACATCATATATCAAAACATTCTTCCTACACTATAAGAAACTAATCATGAAAATATATTATTTTAAAATACTTTCAATAATTGAGTAGATCTAAAAGGTTTAATATTTTGATAATACTCATAAGTGATTTCTAAAATGTCACATAATGTGAACATGGAATCAATTTCTAAAACTAAGTGCTTTAAAATTATTTAACATGGAAAATTCTGTTCAAGTAGCCATTACTTGGTCAAAAGCATTTTAACTGCAGGCTGAAGTAGCCACTTTGAATTTCACTGGTAAGCATAAAATTGAAATGGCCTAGATGACATATGCTTGTTTGGGAATCAAGGACTGTTTGTTTTAGTACAGTTTCATAATCTCTCACCTGAAGTCTCTGGTGCCAGATGTAGTTTTGATTTTTCAGATTTTTAGAAATGTAATATAGAGCAAATGTAATATAGAGCATATACCCTATATTACTTAAAACTGATGGTATCTGGGCAGCACCCCATAATTAAACACATTAACACTTTCAGATAAATGTATGAATGTCCATATTACATAAAATAAATTTTGCTTTGGGTCAAGTTTGCCACCAAATGATTTCAGCTGAGATTGGATTTGGACACCATATTGATTATGATATATACCTTCATTTTCAGAGAATTTTATATTATGAATATGAGATTTTGGGAAGTTCTCTGTGATCTCAGTCATTTTTCTGGGCTGCAGTCATCTCATATGCTAAAATGAGAATTTAGACTAGTGAATTATAGATGAACTTTTCAGATTCTAAATCTAATGTCTATTTAATTCTCTAATATAAGAAACACTACAACTGTCAGCCTTATATTATTTCAGTTTAACAATTATTCAGTACAGAGATACTCAACATCCCTGAAAGGTAAGTAGTAATTATTTATGCTTTATATATAAATATTAAAGAATATAGGAAAAGAAGTGTTTTTGCTTGGTCTTCTATATAGTTGCAACCAAACTAGATTTCAGGTTCATAAAGACAGAGTTTTTGTTTGCAATTTTGATCTCCAGAATGTATTCTACTCTAAATATCTTACAGTCATAATTAATATTTGAACCATGTAGAAATAGTAAGAAATGTTGTGTGGACTTCTTGACTTTCCTCTGAAAATTTGAAAATCTAAGCAGTGTTCGACCAATTTTACCTAAAGGGAGTCTGCAAACCCCATTTTGTTTCAGAGCCTCAATCTTGCAATCTAAATCCCTCCAAAATGAGTCCCAAATCTGAGGGGGTGGGCTCCCCACTGAGGAAAAACCTAAAGCTAATCAGTTATATAACTGGTGAGTTCTTTCCAAGATGGAGATAGTAAGCTCATAGTCAAGTTCCAGGTGGGAGGTTTGAGATGAAAACTAGAGGGGAGGCTCAGTCAGCCAGAGCTCACAGACTGGCTGCTAAATACAGTATCTGTTTGTTTTGGATGCTTGCTTTATTTTTGGCATACCTTTGTTAATAAAAAGAAAAAAATATATTTGATTATCTTTGGGTATGGAATGCTCTTTAGTTTTCTGCACTCCCTATTGTTGTGTACCTTGTCACTCTCTCATTGACGTGTTGGCCTCAAAGGCATGTAAATGTGCCATTTCTGCCTGTAGGCTACACTATTAAGGCTGACTTTTGAAAAGTGAAAATTTATTGTTGGGGAGGGAGGCTATAGTATGGACTAAGGAATTGGTATTGCAACCCTTCCAAGGGCTAGAAGACATTGAGCTACCATCAGCTACCTTTTATTTATTTTTTCAAATAATATCTATTGAGCATTTACTACCTGTTCTGGGCACTGGGAATGCAATCAGAAAACACACTAGGCCACAAGTCCATGAGGAAGAAGACACTGAATCAGTAAACATGGAGATGTGAAAACTGATACAAATTATCTATGGAAAGGAAAGAATGGGATGAGAGAGGAAAAAAAGAGTTCTTTTTTATTTAGATGGAGAAGTCTGTTTAAGTCTCTGAGGTTTAGCTGAAAGATGAGTTGGAGCCAGCTAGGTAAAAAGAAGAGGGAACTATCTTTAAGGTAGAGAGGACGGCAAGTGGGAAAGCCTTAACACAAAATGAACTCGATATATTTGAGATGCGGAAAGACCAGTGTGGTTGGAATGGGTGAATGAGATGAGAATGGGCTACTGTGTGAAGAATGGACACTAAGGGTACAAAGTAGAACTGTTGCTGTCATCAGTTAGGAGTTGATGGTGGCTTGAGGCAGTGCAGACTGACAGGTGAAAATCCTCCCCCCTAAAAGAATTCTAATGGATAGGATGTAGATGTGAGTAGAAACCAGACTACGGGGAGGATTGTCAATATTATTAAAGGCTTAAAACAAGAATTCCCTGACCAGAGACCCTATAGAAGTTACACACTGGAGTTTATTGCTATATTTTGAAAGGTGGTGGGCAATCACCATGATCCTTAGTAACTTGGAAGAGTTTCTAAAAGTCATGTACTTGTGCTACTTTCTCTTCCATTTAAGATAACTTCGGTTACTGCAAAAGCCGCCAGACATGAGTAGTTGAACCTAGTGAATATAGAACAAAATTTATGAAAAATGGTACTGTTACTTAAATACCATTTGATTAGTCTGTTGCCTGGAGGTGCCCTAAAAAGATATCAGTTTAGTTTGGTGCTACCGCAGGTTGGATTCTCAGGAAGGAGATGCTGAGACAGAGCTTGGGGTGCTAGATATTCATTAGGGATCCATATCCATGAAAGGAAGAAGGAGGAAGCAGGATTGGGCAGATGAAAAAGTCAATTTCAATGCAGGTCCAACAAAGTGTGGGTCAACCCTGCAGGGAGCTCTAGATGAAATATTGCTTATCAGGATGACCCACATTCAGTCCAAACTGGTTAGGCTTTATAATCCTGCCTTGCTCACTCATTGGGTATAGGCTGCCCCAGCAATGGTATACCTTTGGACAAGGTTACTCTCTGAAACTGAGTTCAACTTGGAAAGAAGGGACAGCTGGGCATTGAGTGCTTTCTAGAAGTGGATGGTACATCCAAGCATCAGCCACAAAGGCTGATTGGCTTAATGGTAGTAGTGAGTCACTGGCACATTCCTTATTTTTTTAATTTACACAGTTTTTTTCCTCCTAGGAACTCAGGATAAAACTTATACAATTTTTTAATCACAAAATATTTATCAGCCACAAACAATCCAAGATAGGGGAATTAAAACGTCAGAGGTTAGAAGGAGACACCAAAAAGAGAAAAGGCAGAGAGGGAAAAAAACTAAAGGAAGGAAGAGACTAATTTTTAGTAAATGAAAATTTTAGTAAATAAAAAGAGTTATGGCATCCAGTCATGAGTCTTGTTTTAAAAAAACACAATGATTAATATGTCTTTAAAAACATTTGGGAAATAAGATTGTGAAATGTTAGCTGTCTCTTGTTTTTTTGACAGATACGGAGGACTTGAATAAAAGAGACCAACCATTCATGATAATTCAGAAAAATGATAGCTCAGGTATTTTTTCTACTTCCAAATCTGTTCTGTGATTTATAATGGATTATGCATGATGTAAAGGCGGAATGTTGATTTTCAAAGTTTTAATGGAAAGCTCATTGTTTTGTCAAACAGAAGATTTCTCCAAATCCCTTGCAATACATGCTTGAATCTTCAACAGTGATCAAGATAACCATAATTTCCTTTACTGTGTTTGTCTTTAAATCATTTGGAGTCTACTTGAAGTCATGTGATATACTTAATCTCAATTACTTTATATGGTACAGATTAACTATTCATATAACTGGGGCAAAAATGCATTGGCTTTTCTTTTTTTTCTTGAATTACTCAGACTATTATACTTTAAGCTAATTCGCCTTTGAGTACCTTCTACTTGTGTTTTACTTTATCAGGCCAGCTAATATCATACTAAACTAGGGCATTTTATGTATTTGGATAGAGAATGCCTACCTGATCATTTTATATCATTATATTCTTATTTGGCCCATTCAATTTTTTAGCTTTAAGTTTCAACCTTTTTTCAAATTTATTTGAAATTATTTCAATTCTTTTTTCTGTTAGAAATGCAGCTATGACTTAAAAAATCTAATTAATTGAATTCATAATAAGATGATACTTAAATATTTACAGTTGGGCCTAAAACTTTAAAAAAAAAAAGGAATGATCACACTTTGGCATTAATTTTCTAAAATTCTCAATATATTTACTTAAATGGAAATATTCCTTTTATGTTTTTTAGAAGTAATTTTATGCAAGGCATATAGTGGTTTTAAAGTTCCTAAAGATAGACTTTCAAATATACTATGAATGTTGTAATATTATTTCTTGTTTTGGCTTATAAATATTTAAAAATAAGACTTGCAGTCAAATGTTGACATAGCTATATTTAGACTTCCAATAATTTGATACTATTTCTTTGTCATTTTCTGTTTTTAATTAAAAACAGATAATCTAGTGTTCCATATGAAAAATGGAATGAGAAGCACCAAGTATAAACCAGTAGACTACCGACAGTTGCATGCATTAACGGAAGCAAAAAAATTAGATTCTGTCTCTATAGAGCTAAAGGTAAGAAGTGTGTATGTGTGTATGTGTGTTTTCTAGTTTTTTTTTTTTAAGATTTTATTTATTTAACAGAGAGAAACACAGCCAAAGAGGAAACACAAGCAGAGGGAGTGAGAGAGGGAGAAGCAGGCTTCCTGCCGAGCAGGGAGCGCGATGTGGGACTCGATTCCCGGTCTCGGGGATCATGACCGGAGCCGAAGGCAGTCGCTTAACCAACTGAGCCACCCAGGCGCCCCTGTGTGTTTTCTAGTTTTGGAAAGTTGAGTTTCCCAGAAGTAAAATGATATTTATAATGTAAATGTGAAAATCAGTGACATTCTAAATAGTTTTTAGAATCTTCCAACTATTAGTAATAGCGAATAGCAGCTAATATTTATTGAATGCTCTTGGACACTGTCCTATATAGTTTACATGTATTCCTCAGTTAATGTCCATAACAACCTCGAGATCTTTACTTTTAGAAAAGTAGCTATTTTATTAGCTTTTGACAATTTCTAACTTACTGTGAAAAATAAGAATTGGAAATAAGTGCCAGCCATGGATTATCATCTGATTTAAGGCTCCTTTTGCAACACGATATAAATAGTCCCTCAGGTGCCTCTCTTTTCTACAATTCCCTTTTTTGCCCTGATCTCAGAAAAAGTGAACCTGGACTAGGTTTAAAAGGGCTTTATGTGCAAATGATTGTACAGTATTTTAGGACCATGTGTGGTTTAGGATTACTCATGCAGTATGTTTCTCTCTTGTGCAAATGATACAGTACATTACAAACAACACTTTCATTGCTTGGTTGCCTTAAAAATCTGATTTTACAAAATATTAAGTAATTAATGAGTTTTCATTTGCATTTAATGTTTTTGTATTACATTAGTTTTATGTGGCTTTTTATGGTTAATATCTTATTAAAAAGACAAATATTATGATTCCAAATCACATTTCATACCCATTCTAAAGAAATGACTATCTACCCATGAAATATATCCCCTCAAACTAAGGAGACTTCTTAGAAAGGGCCTTATTTGTTCAATTCAGATATAACTTTAAAAGAATTGGATGTTCTCAGGACATTGAAAGAGACTTTATGGGAAAGTCACTTATATAACTATCATCCTAATAAAACTGTTTTCATATTTCTGACTTCTATTCTGACCCATTGTATATACATCATATCTATATATATACATATATGGATATAAACATATACATGCACATTTTATTTTCTCCCATGATAAACATAGACATGAAATCCTGTATACTGCCCTCTAACACTTTACCACATAATCTTTTTACTCTTTATTTATTATAGAATATTTAATTGCTCTCAGATAAATATTTATTACATGGCTCAGTAATACAATAATGAGCAAACTAGATCCGCCATCCTCATGGCTTGTACTGTTTGCAGGAGAGGAGGAGGAAAGTCAGTGTTTATTAAATAATAAAAACATGGTTTCTGGTGTATACTAACAGGACTTGACCCTAGGTCAGTGGGAAGGCTTTTTTGAGGCAATGACATTGGAATTGGGTTCTCAAGGCCAATAAAAATTAAGCCAAACAGGAGTGATGAGTACTTCAAGTAGAAAAAGATACATGCCTTATCACTTCTTGATTTGTAGGTATTTGGATCGTATCCAGTTTTACATTATTGGAAATCATACTTTGGTAAATATGTTCATGCAGAGACACTTTTTATGTTTTAGAATCTTTCACCCTCATAGGTTAAATTCCCATGATTGGAGTGTTAGGCCAAAGAAAATTGAAATGTTTTTTAAGAAGTTCTTTCCCAATATGTGGTTCTAATAAAGATACCACTACAGATACTTCCTCTACACCCTGTCAGTATCGGAATATGTACATATATATTCATATATACCCATACATCTTAAATATTATCTTTGTATCTGTCTCTGTCCATCTATCATGTACCAAAAAAATTTTTTTGGCTGAATGTAGAATGTTGAGTGTCAGAACTCAGTGCTTGGTCACAGTGGATTTCTCTTTGGTCATAGAATCACTATCAAGAATAAACATGTTTAAAAATTTTAATTATTGATGTGGCTTTCAGTTTTTGATATTAAGTGCAAGGGCAGTAATTTCTCAGCCCTGTCAGCTGCTAGATTGCTTTTCTGGTCACTGTGTTACATATTTGTGAGATTAAACAGATGATCACTTTCAACTGACATTTTAAATAACATCAATAACATTTTGTTCATAGAATATAATTCTGGAAGAAGCTTTTTGGTTACATATTTTCTGGAAATAACTGTACCTGGGATTTATAGCTTGGCAAATCTCAAAAATCCCTTGTCTTCAACTACTAAAAATGCCTCACAGTCTGTAGCAATCACTTCAATAAGCTTTTTGCTTCCATTTTTGGTCTCCATAGATTCGTAATGATAAGGAATTGTCCTGTTATTTCATTTTTATAGTATCTGTTGTTTTGAATTTTGGTTAGTGAGAACAAAATGTATCGTGGATACCTCATCATTTTCTAATACTTCTTTCCTTTCATAGTTTTCATTGTTTAGTATAGCTGGATTAAGAAAGACATACTGAGAATGTTGTTTCATGTGATTTTTGGTCTTTCCTTCTCATTTAATTTAGAGATAGCAAGTTGATATTTTGCCTTTAATTGACTCTTATAAAATGTGAACAATTCCTAGATAGGACTTTTCCTTGAAAGATTTGTGTTTTAAATGGAATTAGATAACTGGAAATTAAGTATAATTCTTAAAGTTTATTTTGGTTAATATTATGAATACTAGTATATCTACCAATCAGTCTACACCAATTAGGATTATTATTATAATATATCATCTCTGTTACTTTTTCTTATATTGCTATTTACATTTATGTAAAATATTCATTGGCTCAAGAAGAATATATTTCTTCCTCATGTTACATGGTTGACACATTCAATATTTGTATTGAATATCAGTTCATTTCTTACTTTTTTAACTAATTAAATGAGTTCTTTTCTTGCACATGTAATTAACAGCTTTAACAATCATTGTTAATTAGTATAGCAGTAGTCTCTGGCAATATTAAATATAAACATACTTAAGCTGAAGGATAGAATGTTAACATGTAAAGTGTATAAAGGAGATGTTTGCATCAAGTTGGATCTGGAGTACTTAGTTATATTTGAAAAGAAATTAACAATAATTAGTTTCTTATAATAATTATTAACTAACACTAAATTTAGAAGATTTACCTAGTTTCTATTATTGGTATTGATGTATTGACAGATATATCTATGTCATTGATCATTCATAAGCTGTGGACTGCCAGATAAGACACTGATGGGAACATAGAGTGATCTAGTCTTTCATGGGCTGAGATTGAACCTGAAGCCAAAGGGTAGATTTGGGCTGGAAACAGACTAATTTTTATTATTTTATATTAACTGTTCATTTCTAATTTAGGTTAAGGATACAAGAGATCTTTACAATTATTTTTATTTGAATTATTTTGCTTTTAGCAAGAATCAATATTTCTTATTATCTAAGTAACTACTAATTCCTCTTTTAAAAACTTATCAGAAATTGTAAGCACATGCAAAATGAGAGTGAATGATTAATCTCTTTGTAATTTATCCAGCTTCAACTATGATCAACTCTTGGCTTTTGTTTTCTCTATACTCTTTACTACAACTTTCCTCTATGCCAGGTTATTTTGAATTAAATCTCAAGCATCGTACTATAAACCATAAATATTTCAACATGTATCTCTTAAAGGTGAGGGCTAAACAGCTCCACCCCAAACCCTATAATACCATTACCATTAGAATACTAACAATTTTTTAATTTCAAATATCCAGTGTTAAAATTCCATGATTGTCTTCAACTTTTTTTTTACTTTAAGTTTGTACAAATCAGTATCGAAGTAAGATCCATATATTAATTGATTTTTATTTTTTAGATCTCCTATCCTCTTTTATTTTTGTAATTTATATTTTGAAGAAATTGTTTGTCTTTTATATTTTCTTATGGTCTGGCTTTTGCTGATTACATCCTGGTGGTGTCACTTAACATGTTTTTCTGTTTCTTGTATTTCCAGTAAATTGGTAGTTATATCTGCAGATTTGATGAAATTCAGGTTCAATTTATTTTGGCAGGATCACTTATTGATGGACGTTTTGTACTGCAGTCTTTTTCCATCACAAATAGTGCTGCAGTGAATAGTTTTGTTCATTTATCTTTTTATACCTCTGTGAGTATAGTCTTCGAATAGATTTCTATAAGCAAAGTTGCTAGGTCAGAGGGTAAATCCATAGAAAATTTCACTGTACACCTCCAGATTCCCTTCTGTGGGAGGTGCACCATTTTGCATTCCCACCAGCAACAAGAAAGAGTATGTTTCCCTATAGCCTCACAGAGTGTTTTGTGACACATCTGAGGTTTTGCTACCCTGACAGATGAAGAATTGCATTTTAGTGTAGTTGGGTTTTTTCTTTTTATTTATGTTAACAGTTCTTTATGCGCTTAACTGTTCTTTTACCTTTGTTGAGTTATAACTCACACATAATTAAGTGTACAGATCTTAAGTGTACATCTCAATGAATTTTGACAAATATATATACATATGTATCCAACATTTAAGTTGTCTATCTAGTTATTGTTGCTTATATTTAATGATGGGTCATCTGGCCCAAAGGGTTTTCATGCATTTCAAGGTGCCTATTTAGATTTATCTTATTTTGGAACATCACAATAGACTACACAGGAAACCTCTAGTTTCTTATTTCTTAATTAATATATATTTTTGCTATTTTTAATTCATTAACATTCTGCATAAATCATCATCCACCATAAATATTGATTTCATATGGCTTATTGCCCAGCAAAATACATTGGAATCACCTAGAAATCTATTGAGCAAGATACAACAATAAATCTTTTTGTTCTTATAAGACTTTATTTTTCTTCAATTTTGGCCCGAGGATAGAAGTAGAGTCAATGAGTGAACTTACAAAAAATCAGGATGTTCTTTAAAATATTGGAAGTGTCTAGTGAAAAATAGTAGCTTTATTTTCACTTTTATAGTCTACTTAATTGGTCTTACCCTGGGCTCAAAGGCTACAACATTGATTTTTTTTTTAAGCTATAAAAATGTGTCTACATTTTTCACCAATGTGTTTTAATTTTTTTTGTGCAACATGGACCAAATATGTCAAAGAAATCTAATTTTAAAAGTTGTGTCTGCTGCAACAAACTTTAGAGGCTGTAGGTGGCAAGTAATTGGAAAGGGTTTCAGGCATTCTTAAAGCAAACACCAGAGTGTCAGATTTTAGAAACACAATGTACTTTTATGTTTTCACTAGGTAGAATAAGGGTTGCTGAGTGTTTTTCGGGAGTGTCCGGTTCTTATATTTATTTTAAAGATTTTATTTATTTATTTGAGAAAGAGAGAGAGAGCGCAAGAGTGAGGGTACACTAGCTAGAGGAGAGCAGAGAGAGAAGCAGACTCCCTGCTGAGCAGGGAGCCTGATGTGGGCTGATCCCAGGACCTTGGGATCACAACCTAGGTGGAAGGCAGAAGCTTAACCCACTGAGCCATCCAGGTGCCCCTCCTGTTTTTATTTAAATGTACTTTTCCTAATTGTAGCACTCTTAAGACCCCCCAAGGAAAATATTTGACTTTGACTCCATGTTTTTGTTTTCTGAGACCCCTAATTTTGAATCAGTAACCAGAACAGTGGAAAGATAAACTCAAGGTTAAAGCAATCAGTGAATGACAGCTGGAAATAGCATGCATTATAAGGAGTCTTTTTAAGGCTTGCCTTCTCTAAAGTTTTTATATCTTCAGCATTGATCTATGAAAGCTTCCAGGGTACTAAGTATTCTAGTAGCACAGAAGACATAAAATATGCATATTTCATCAAATTTCTGATTGGAGAGTAGCACTTTTGTAGATGTTTAGAAGTAATAATATGGAATATGTGAATTTAGTGAACACATGAATATCAGTCTAACAAGGAAACAGACATTGAGGATTTAGAGTAGAGTGTTATTAATGCAGGAAATGGTTACACAGGTGTAGAGCTGAGAAGCCAAACTGGGGAACATGAAGCAATACAGGGGTTAAAAACAACAGAAGTCACTGCCATGCTTGGGTCAGAGGGACATTAGAAAAAAGGGTCTATACCATATTTTGTGGGCTGAGTTTATCCAGAAATTGTTGGAACCGTAGTAGAACTGTCAAGAAAAATTAGAGCAATGGAGAAGATGCAGATGCTCCTGGAGGGCCACTCTGAGAGTAGAAAAGTCAGGCAGAGTAATCCTTTGGCTTCTCCTTTCCTCCCTCCCTCCCTTCAGTCTCCTAAACCAGTGTCTCTCTTTGGCTGAAACCAGCTGGAAGCTTGCTAATGGGGTTGTCTGGGAAACAGGCCGCTCTGTGATATGGAACAGATCGGGGAGGTGGCCAAGAATGGATGTTGAGGCAAAGAGATCCAGGCCTGAAACAACTTGTCAACAAACCCGAAAGCACTAATTATGAGCTACATTTTTAAAAAGTCATAAAATTTGAGGAAATTTTAAATTTAATTAAAATTGTGGGCTTCAGTGTACATGAATTTTCACAATTTCTTTGTTAAGTTCCTTCAAATAAATATTTGCCTAGATTTTTTAAAACTTTATTTATGAAGTCATGGAGTTGAAAGATTAAAATTAGATGTTCAAGGTCATATTTCTAGTAGGTGCTGAAGCTGAAACCAGACTTTCTAACAACTTATCCAATTGACTTTTCCCATCCTCTGCTGAAGGATCTTATAAAAGCCAATCTGAACACCAAGGTTCAATGTGTTTCTGATGTTTATGAGCTTTATGATCTTGATAAATTTTTTTAGTCTCTCTGAACTTCAGGGTCCTCCTAAGTCATAATGCCTGGTAGGAAAGATGTATCAAAAAGAGAAAAAAATATATCAAAAGCTCTTTAAAAATTTCCTGAGAATGTGCGAATTAAGGTGTTTTTCATTGTATGTAAGGAAAATAGAATTATGTCACCTTTCTTTTCATAAATACTTTAAAGGCAATTCTTAAATTGGATAGTATTCCAAACCATTTTCTCTTTTACGTTCCTTCGTTTTGTTTAATGAATTTCTTATTTTGAGGTGGATTTTGTGTTAGAAGATGCACTAATAGGGTTGAAAAAGGATAAATAATTAACTTAGAAGTTACAAATTAAAAATTTCATTGTGGAAAATACATTTAGAAAACATGGGAATTCCTCCTTTTTTGTTCTTCTAAATCTAGATCAGGAAAGCAGTGCAGACTTCAAAGATATCTAAGGAACAAACACTAATAAAACAACACAAACAAGTGTGGTGGCAGGAACATCAACGGCTAACTGATGTCAGGTAAGAACTGAGGGAAATCTCTCCAAGAACACTTGAGACTTGCTAAGAGTTGCACTTAGTTAGATGTTCCATAACTTTTCATGTTAATTGAACCCTTAAAAAGAATTAAAGTTACAGTTTGATTGTGAGTCAAATTAAAATTACTTCATTTCCTCAATTTAATTTGAAATCCAGTGAATACATTAATATGGACTTTGCTTTCCTTAGGAAAAAAAAGATCATCTTTTTATATGATCTTTTATATTATATCTGCTGATCCTTTACTTTTTTACACCCTCCCTCATACCTGTAATTATTTATATTGCCCTTAGCACATTGAATTATAATATCTTGTTTACATGTTTGTCTTCCCTATGAAGTGCCAAATAAGGGTAAACATCCTATCAATTTTATCTTTTCATTGTAGGATTCATAGGAGGAGATATAGAAAAGCTTTCAATAAATGAATGAATGAATGAACTAAGGGGTTCAAGTTGTTCACTGATTTCTAGATGTAGCTGCATCATGACTAACTTAGTCAATTTGCGTTTTTGACTTTTGTTTTATTTCCAACACTTGTTTCAGGATGAAGCAACAAAGTAATGATTCTATCCTTGTTAATTATAATCCTTGAAAAATACATTTCTTTCAAAGGTCAGGGCAAAAAGAGAAGGCAGATGTGTTTCCCCTCCATTTGAAGCATGTATATGAGTTTTAATGATGGTGGTATTTATAAAGTATGCTTTTTAAAATGTATGTTTTTAATCACACATTTATATCAAAATAGATCATTTTGTGGTCTTATTCTAAGACAAATTTCCAAAGGTCATTATCTTTACTTTTGATAGGTACTTTTGTAGGTACTTTTCAAATTAGTAGGAGTTTCTTATTCTGGCAAGAGATTCCTAACTGAACTAAAGGGCTCATGATTGGAAATGGTTTTACATCATTGTATAACTTAAAACATAGAAAAACAAAATTATACAGACTCTGTCACCATGCTGCTGACATAAAAACAAATCAGACCCATTATATTTCTCAGAAAGTCACCTTGTATGGAGAGAATGCTTGAGCCCATTAGAATTTTTTTTTAATTTGCATAACTTGGTAGAAAGAAAAGCCATTAGAAAGTTTTTTATTATGGCACTCATTGGTGCAAGCTCAAAGGTAAAGAAAGACACTGGCGAAAGTTTTTATCTTGGCTCTTCCACACACTTCTAAATGTGTGCATTAGTTGTTCTAGAACATATGGAAGAGGCATATACATATCATTATGGAAAATGTTTCTTTTGGTTGACCTGGAATGACACAAGGGCAATGGAGGGGAGGACCATTCAAGGAATAGCTTTAATGTCTTGAAACTTGTAAGTGCTGAAAATTGGACAAAAAGAAGAATTCTAAGATAATTTTCCATGTTATTCTAGAAAGCAGACTCATTTCAATATGTTTTCAGTGAAATAAAAACTAAGAGTGAAAGGAGGAAAGTTAGAGACGTGGATGGCTTTGAGGAGAATTTAGGGACCACCGGAAAGTCAGGAGTGTGAGTTCTAACCTTTAAAAACCTATACTCCTTTTTAATGAAAGGTTAAAAGTAAAATATTTTTATGCCTCACTGTAAGAGAGTCCATTTGAGAATCTCAAGCCAACAGAAAGTAAGGGACTATGATGATATTGAACTTTTGTCAGGTTATTTCATATGTACCAGGTAATATGGTAAATAATTTATATGCTTTATTTCATTAAGTCCTTATGTCCATCCTACAGAGTTGGTATCATTGCTGTCCCCACTTTATAGGTGACAAGCTTGAGTTTCAGTGGATTAAAGATTTTCACAGAAGGTAAATCAGCTAGTTCATGTGAAGATGGCACTGGAACACTTGCCTTTATCTCCTGTGTCCCATGAACTTGGAGTTCAGAAGCTTATTTCTCCCACAGGATTCCACTCATATCACCCAAGGATCTAATTGGTCTAATCTTGCTAGAAAAAAAGGATTTTTTTGGCCAAACTTTAATTCTTTGAAATCTGTCCTAAGGAAACTAGACACATAACATTTCCAAATATATAACATTTTAATATAATAGTTAAAATAGATAATATTTAAATTTAAAATTTAATATTTAAACTTAGAAAATTACATTTGGTATTTAATATGTTTTCTCATACTATATCTCTTGGAGACTTTGATATACTTTCTCAGAGGCACTTGCTCCCTTGTTTCTGAATGACTGGTTTAGAGTTAAAGAGGGAGTTATTTATATTGATCAAATTTTTATTTTAATCAGAATCATTGAACCATAAAATTTGGAGAGTTCAGTTGTTCACTTTACTACTTGTATGATAATTCCTACAAGACATTTTTATAACCAAATTTCTTAGAAATACTTGTAGTCTCTTGCACTCACAGTTTTAGTTTTAGTTTATTTATTTTTTTATAGTTTTACTTTTAAAATATCATTTTAAAAATATTTCCTTTTTACAGAGGATGTAAAACAACAATTAGATGTCTAAAAATACATCTTTGAAGATAAAATTGATACCAGTATTCATACTGTGCAACTCAGAGCCTCAGAGAACTCTAAACCCAGCTCCTGAATGCCTTCCCTAGCCATTGGTTGTGAGACTGCCTTCTCTGCCTCTGTGGTATGCTCACTTGGGACAGATTCAAGTGAGAAGTAGATCAAGTTGCTGAGTGTAAGGAACCAAGCTCTCCGACCTGCTAAGTGCCTTCCCTGTGGGAGGGACAGAGCTTTGACCTTCAGCCTGCTCTCATACCCTAATTTTCGGCAGGTCTCCTGACTGTTGGTTCCATTAATGGAACTTTAACTTAATTCTCATACTCTGCCTTTCATGATCCATGTCCCTTTGCTTATTGTTTGCTTGTGGCTTCTGCCTCTACCATCCTTGTACCCCATGTTTTGTTTGTTCTACCCAAATTGGTAATCAAGTGGTTACCCTAGAAATCTCAGGAAGCTCTGGCAGTGTTTGATGTTCTGAGGAGACTGATTCTACACCTAGAACTTTGGCACCATCCTGAAAGGATGAGGATCTGTATGGCAGTAGACTTCTGAGAGTTCATTAAGACCCATCACCAGGCTGGTTTACTTTGCAGGTGGTTGCATTGCAACTAGACAGATCTAAGATGTAAATTAACATATCTTCTAGGCAAATGGTCACACAAAAACTCAGGAGACTCTTTTGTAGTACCATCAAATTCACTGGTAACAGAGAATAGGTGAAATAGTATTAGGAGGTACTTAAATTGGCAGATTTGGTCACAGAAAGATCCTTACACTTGTTCACTCTTCATATGGGAAAGATGTATGTGCTGCTGAGTTCCAGCTTGGAATACACCTGGGACCTGGTCTAGCATGTCAATGATGAATAGGGCAGAGTTACCATTTTCAATGTTCTTAAATCCACTAGAATTTTTTAGGTAGATAGATAGATGATAGATAAATAGATTTATGTATGCATATATGTATTTATTTATTTTAGTTAGGGGTCGGGGGAAGGGCCAGATGTAGAGGGGGAGAGTCATAAGCAGACTCCATGCTGAGCATGGAGCCCTATGCAGGGCTCGATCCCAGAACTCTGAAATTATGACCTAAGGCTAAAGAGTCAGATGCTTAATCGACTGAGTCATCCAGGAGCCCCCAACTGCAATTTTTATATTTACTAAATCATATTCCACAAAACAGAAATATTCTTCAAGATACTCCATTGAGAATAATGAATTTCATATTCGTATAAATTAGGAAATCTGTTTCCTGCCCTTTTTGCATAAGCCCAATGCACTTCAGCATAATCTAGTTTTTGAGAAATCCTGCACTGTAGAAGTATATTTAATTTTGTTTAGTTCACTATTTCCCATTCCCCCCAACCCCAGCATCTCCTTGACATTATTGGTTTATAGAATATAATCAGGAAATGTTAGCCTATATTCACAAGCTTGTTTCAGGTTTCATATTTCTTGAGGACATAAAAAAATGCTTTTGAATTTTGTTGGGCAATTGGGACAATCAGAGAAAAGAGCTGGTCTTGGCTGATGGGTTAGGTTGTTAACCTAGGAAACCAAGGTGGAACTTACTAGAATTATTACATGTAAGTAGCAGGTTGGTCTCCTGTGTGAACAAAGCCCATTCTGTTGGCTTGTATGTTTTACTATGGTTTTCTGGGTGCTGAAAATTTAAGGGAGCTGAGGTAGATGGTTGATAAGTGCTATGTTTTTGTTTAAACAAATCCACCATGAAATAATGTCTGGTTTTATTCCACAGTTATGTACCCATCCTTCATGTAACAGTTTCAAATATATTTCTGGCAAAAATATTTCTGGCAAAAAGTACATATGATAAAAGTAGACAATGAAGTATCATCTACAATAGTATCCCTCCTTTATAGATATAAATAAAACATTTGTCCTGTGTGAGTTGGCTTAGAAGATGATGGCATATATATAAAATGGAATACTATGCAGCCATGAAAATAAATGGTAATTGTGAGAATTATTTAGAAATATTTTCTTTTTAAGATTGTATTTATTTAGTTGACCAAGAGAAAGAGAGACAGGGAGAGAGGGAACACAAGCGGCGGAGGGTGGAGGGTGGGGTTGGAGAGGTCTTACTCTGCTGAGTAGGACCCAGGATCCTGAGATCATGACCTGAGCTGAAGCCAGATGCTTAATGACAGTACTTTCACCAAGTTAAGCCACCCAAGCACCCCTAGAAATATCTTAAAATGTTATTGAAAAATCCCAATATAAAATGATAAATATGCCATAATTACAGTTATTTAAAATATATATGCATGTAGAGAAGGACTAGAAACTTATATGCAAAAATAAAAAGAATCATTGTATTAAAGTAATTGATACTATTTTCTTATTTTATATCATTTCTAATATGTTTTGGCAGTCATAATGTATCAAAACTTTTCTATGATTTCATTAAATCTGTCATTAGCAAGAGAAAGACTACAATGTTTTTGGATGTCCATTTAGAGCTTGTTATGGTTTTATTCTAAAAATAATCATATTTAACTAATATGGTGAAAAACCATTAAGATGTATTACTTTTATTAGTGTATAAAAATAAATCACACTTGTACTCCCATTTGCCTATTTCAGGACCTCATCATCTCTTAACTTTTGAAATAACCTCCTTGTTTACCTGATCCTCCAGGTTTACCTGATCCTCTCCCTCTTCATTTCCTGTTTTTATTGACCACCCCTCCTTCCAGCCCATCCCCCATTTTGCTGCCTTGGGAATATTTCTGAAACACAAATCTGCTTGGCAGGTGAGGTCAGCTTAATATTCCTCAGTGGCTTCCTACTGCCCTAAGCTCTTTCCACATGAAGCAATGCTAGGATGTGCCCTGTGCTTGCCTTTTTGCTCATGCTGTTACTTCTGCTCAGAGTGTTCACTTACGCTTCTTTCTATCAGTGTCTGGCATGTTTCCAACCCACGTTAGGAATTTAGTGTATGGTCTGAATAAATGAGCAAGTGAATGGGACCACATTAGATTAAATTTCTACTAGTAGATGTTTTTAAAATCTATATATGTTTATGGTTCTTTAAAAAAAACTGATGGCAGTAATGTCTATTTCAGATATAAAGTGGAATCTGAAATAAAATCCTTTCTCAGTGAAGAGAACATTGGAAATGAATGTCTTTCTGACCTTACAAATTTTGGTGAGTTGTTTTCCTCTTTGATCCTATATTTAAAGGGGAGTCTCATTTGGAAGATGAAAGTGGGTCACTCATTTTATGTTCTCTTGCTATTAGCTGCTTGTTTTTTCCTGAAGTAATCCAAAGCTAAATCTGCATTCTAATGACTGGTTCTTGAAGAAACTTAAAATAATAAGGTGTTACCTGGATGTAATTTTGTTTCTCCATAGAACAAGAGTTATCAGAACAATGGTGCACATATCTTAAAGATGTAATAAATCCTATTCAGCAGTTGAGAGCAGATCTAAAATACAGACAGCATCACATTTCACAGCATTCATATTCACATACTGAGCTTAACTTGGTGAAAGTACTGGAAGAGGTCAGTATATTACTCTTACTTCTAATGATGTAATAGTTCATCTTTGTTCCAACTAGAACAGTTTGACATAAGAAACAAATATGTGCCTTGTATTTAAATAGAAGGTATAGCAAATTTTGTCTCTTCAGTATCTTAAACATATCCCTGAATCTGTCCAAGCATGCTTATTTCTCACCTAAAAAGTTACAATGGCCTCATGACTAGTCTTCCTGCACTCATTCTTACTACTTTCAACAGTCCGTTTTGGGATTCTACTTCCCAGCAGGGAGATCAAGTCATCCCAGTGGTAGATCCCCTCAAGGCTCCTACAGGCCCATAATTCCTCCCTATACATCTGCCCTCTCTCTTCTTAAACCTCATCTCCTGCTTGACACTCCCCCTTTCTTCTACACTTAGTCACAGTGAGGCTGGCCTCCCAAGTATTCCTCACACCTGCCAGATTCCTCATCACAAGGCCTTTATATCACCTGTTTTCTCTGTTCCACTGATGGTACTTTTTGTCACTTAGATCTTAGCTTAAATGTCCTTTCCCCTGAGAGGCCTGTCCTGATCATCCACATGAGAGAAGGTACAGTCATTCTCTATTATGTTACCCTGTTTTTATGTCACTTACCATCTTATCTATTTTTTTAAGCATTTTACTTAGTTATTTGACAGCGAGAGAGAGCATGAGTGGGGCAGGAGGAGCAGAGGGAGAGGGAGAAGCAGACTTCCTTCCCACTGAGCAAGGAGCCCGATGCAAAACTTGATTCTATGAACTGAGCCGAAGGCAGATGCTTAACCCACTGAACCACTCAGGCATCCCTGGGCATGGGATGTTTAATGCCATTAAAAAATATATTATTTATGAAAGCAATATAACAAGAC
The DNA here is from genome assembly GCA_004023965.1 of Spilogale gracilis. Taxonomy (NCBI): domain Eukaryota; kingdom Metazoa; phylum Chordata; class Mammalia; order Carnivora; family Mephitidae; genus Spilogale; species Spilogale gracilis. The sequence continues at coordinate 123,084 of PITA01002493.1, forward strand.
TACAGAATAACTGAAAAATGGTAAGAAAAATTACCTAAAGGCATACATCTTGTGCTGATATGACTGTGGAGCTTATGCTCTAGTCAGGGCAAGTAGTCAATAAACTAATAAAAAAATAGATAAGGGGAACCTGGGTGGCTCAGTCGGTTAAGTGTCTGCCTTTGGCTTGGGTCAAGTTTATGCCCCCCCCCAACAAATAAATAAATAAATAAATAAATAAATAATGAATGAATGAATGATAAATAAATAAATAAAATCTTAAAAGAATAATTCCATGCCCAGCTGGGGATTGGAGGCAAGGATGCAAAGAGAGGAAGGAGTGATTGAACAGAGAAAATCTGGTAAGCTCTCTGTTTTAACACAAACAAAATCCAATTGAGGATGCAGATGCTATGACCTCACTGTATTTCCTAGGCCCATTTTTAGGATATGTGTCTGGAAACCCCCTCTGATAAGCATTGCCTGGCTATGGCACCTTTTGAACCCTTTTCCACAGGCCCTCAATGAGACCTTATCTAAATCCTCTAGATTGACTTCGTGAAGAAACAATTGAAAGCAGTCTTTCAAAGACTTAGTCTGGAGCAACAGAAAATAGAAAATTATCTTTCAGACTGGAGTATGAAGGTAAGTACGATGCGTATAGTAATTTGTTTATCCATTTGCCATTTACATTAAATAAAACCATCATATAATTTTTTTTTCAGATACTAGATTATTCTTCAGAAGGAAGAAGTAACCTGCTTAGTGAACTGCCTATGGAATTAGAAACTTTGGAATGCCCATACCCTGATTTGAAATCTTCAATTCTTCATGAGTTCTATAACTTCACAGAGAAGTATCAAAAGAAACTTCATGACTTTGATCTGCAGTTAGAAGACATATCCAGGTGATAAAATAACACTACTTGAATTATGTAGATTTTTGCCACTACACTTTTATTTTTATTAGGGTTCATTATACTTCTGATTTATTGTTTTCATAGTTATTATGTGATTGACACATAGTCCATCAATAAATGGTTAGATTGACTATTTGTTGAATGAGGGTTCTCTTTTCTCCAAAATAATTTTCCTGAACAGTGGCTTTAAAGATTTCTGTAAGGCTGAAATGTGATGAAAATACCCCCTCACTAAGCTCTTTATTGAATAATTAGGAAACAATTTTCAAGCATGAATTTTTAGTAACTATGAATTTTGATTTTAAGGTATGAAGCTCTTTTTCAGTGGATATTTATGAATCAATACTAATAATAATTGATTGCAATGGAAAATGTATCCATGGGATTATGTTACTTGTAATGCACTGTGATTTTTTCCTATGAACTTTTAAAAACATGTTAAACTTTTTTAGAAAATGGACTTTTGAGGGGCGCCTGGGTGGCTCAGTTGGTTAAGCGACTGCCTTCGGCTCAGGTCATGATCCCGGAGACCCGGGATCGAGCCCCACATCGGGCTTTCTGCTCGGCGGGAAGCCTGCTTCTCCCTCTCTCACTCCCCCTGCTTGTGTTCCCTCTCTGGCTGTGCTTCTCTCTGTCAAATAAATAAATAAAATCTTAAAAAAAAAAAAAAAGAAAATGGACTTTTGGATGTATCCTGAGAATGACAAATTCTCTTCTAAATGACAAACACAACATTAGGGGATTTAAAATTCAATTTTGGCAGGGTCATCTTCTGAGTAAAAATTCTATATTAAAATTAAGTTAATGAACAAAGTCAGAAATGCCACTGTAAGGTTAGAACGTTAGCTTACCTCATGTGCGCTTTGTACATGAAGTTTTTGAGGAACATCTTATAGGAAAATATGCCTTTTATTCTACTATATTGATCTCAGAATTTTCTTCAAAGAATATATATTTTGAAAAAAAGGGAAACTATTGAAGAGACACACTTATAGTAAATTAAAGTAAGCCTTTTACTAAATTTCTTACATTTCTTAATGAATTACCTGTAAATGAGACTCCTTTATATGAAATTATAAGTAACAACAACAAACCTCAAATCCTACCAAATAGAGTTCTTTGCTTTGATAGCTTCTTGATCCAAGTCTGGTTACAGCTTCTACTTGTCTTACTTGGAGAGGCAATCCTTGGTGAAATCTGAATCTTTCCTGACCCACATTTTTCTTACATCTCTATGGGGATGGTCAGTTGTTTTTCCTCAGCAGTCACTTTTTGATCTTCTAAGAGCCCCTTCTCTCCCCACCGCTCTGCCTTCCTTTTTTCCATCCAACCTTGCAATAAAGCTGGAGGAAAATTAATAATATATCGTTTAAATATGCTGATTGATTAATTAATTACAGTTTAATTGAAACTCAGTCACAATGAAATGTTAACTCAACCATGCACTTAGTTGAAGTCTGTAATTGTAAAATAAACATCCTCTCTCCCTTCCCCATGCCAACCTTGTTAAGAGATTTTAGAGTTCAGCAAGTAAGAAAGAGATAGTTTTTTGCTTGCTCTTTTTTCTGGGGGATGCATTATAATCAGGCTGCTTGTGGCTGTGAAGAAGGTAAATCTGACTCCTTTCTTATAAAGTATGTTGACTGCCCTATTACCTTTCCTCCCAGATGTATCTTCTCCCTCTAGGAAATCTGGTTGAGACTATGGTCTTTCTAGGTTAGTAGCTCCTAAAGAGTTTGCCTTAGCAGCCTATAGGGGATCCTTTCCACTAAGACCTATTCTTCACAGCCTATTTTCCTACTTTCCTTTTCATGTGAACTCGGTTTCTGCTTTTCCTTTATACAATGCTATACCACTCAGAAAAAGTTGAGATTCACAGTTGCATTGCCATTACTAAGTTTAAGTAGAGAATAAGATGACTATATATCACATGCTAAGATGTCTGCAGTGGGAAAGCACACTGAGGGAAAAATAGCTTAGGAAAGCTTAGTAGAGGAAGTAAAGTTCACTATGGAGTTTAAATATTGAGTAGGGTTAGAATAATTAGAATTCTGCCAGGCAGAAAGATGGTAGGGAGGACATTCTAAGAAGGGATATTAAATGACTAGACTGTAAACCTCTTGAAGACAAAATAATTTATTAGCAAAATTTGTATCCTTAACACCTAGCATATCCTGGCACATAGCAGTTTTCAAATAAATGATTGTTCAGTTGAGTTGAATTAAAGGGGAAAAAATGAAGGTGAGTATGGCAAGGCGTATTATGGCAGCAGTAGGAATCTACTTTGGAAGAATATAGGTTGATATGGTCTAGTTTAATAGTCTTCTTGCCACCTATAATTATCCAAAATAAATTCTATGTAATTACTGGTATGTTTTACATGAGGACTATTTGTTGGGTAATCCTTAACATGTAGTGGTTTCTGCTAAACTCCTTGATGGGGGGGTGTCAACAGACCGACTAGACTAGAATATGGCCTTGCCTTTTAGAAGGCTTAGAATGTTTAGGGGAAACAATGTATACACATGTATCCTGACCAAATAAAAACTATATGTAAACATTAGCTGAAGAGACAATTTTATAAATATGCTAGCAGTAATTGATGAAGCATCAATAAAACTGAATGAGTTTGAGGAAAAAGAGAGTAAATGGACTATTTTGAATAAATACAGAGGTGATTGGCATCAGCAGTCTGTGCTGGCGGGCAGTAAGTCATGTAATGTACTATTCTAATTCACACAATGAATTATATGTTTAGCTGTCATCTTCATTGGACTTAAGAGTTTGCCAGTACCTGCCACTATTTTGATGTGGCCATTTCATGTTTTTGTTCTGGTTATTCAGCCTTGTGAGAATTCATGTAGATTGTGTACATATACATACACACCTATACAAGTGAGTGGATGCTTATTTTAGACAGATGTGTAATGCTGTGACATAAGAAGGTTGAAATATCTGGGGACATCTTTAAATTATAAAATTTTTATTGGGCTCAAGGCAGTGAATGCCACGGTTTGCCACAATGTTTATTTTAATTGCTTCTGTTTTGTTGCAGCATAGTTTCTAGCTGAAACCGCTATATCAGGAAGCTAGGTGTGGGCTTCAGTGATACCAACAATAAGGACTGTTGAACTTAGAAACTTATAGTCATTATTGCTAGATTTATCCTCACAGTTACATTTAAACAAACATAACATCCAAGTAAATATACAAACTAAATTATTAATCAAGGAAGGCAAACTACAAGACTAGCTTTTGGGGAATCCTACAGAAAACACATCCATTTTTCTCCCTTGGTAAAATGCATTCCACTATAGCCAAAAGAACTTAAAATATATTTTATTCTCACAACAAACCCAAAGTAGGTTGAACAGTTGTCAATAATGGCTTTTATTTCAAGAGCCACAAAGTGATTAAGTATTTTCAATGAAGTATTTATTTTAAGAGAAAGTTATTAAATATATATGACAAAAAAAATCATAGTTTACAACTACGACCTCCCCCTAACAAATATCAATTGCAAAGTCAGGTTGGAGAAACCATGGTGGAATATGCCGAAAGAAAATAAGTGTTGCAGTAACCCCGGCTGTTGCTCGATGGGTCATGTAACCAGTGTAACTAAGTGAACATGCCAGGGTTCAAATAATCATGTTCCCAATTCTGAGCACTTCTCCCCTTACTCACCACCCTTGACATACAACCAGCCCAGAAATGTAGAACCTGAAACTGGACATCCTCAGGCATGGAAATTCTCCAAAATTTCTGAGACTACATTCTCAGAAAAGAATCCCACCTGGTAATTAAGGCCCCAATTTTTTAACTTGTAACTTCATCAAGTAAGCAAGTATCAGTTATTCTCTTCCTTTCCCTCTCTTCCTTCTAGCTTGTATTCATCAGGTAATATCCTCACACGTAAATATTTGCTTATTAAAAATATTTTAAAGAAAATTATATGAGGCCACTCATTGTCTGGCTTCTGATGGTGGCTTTTATCTTTTTCATCTTTTTGCCAATTTTGTTGGCAAAACTTTCACATAAAGACAGTGACAGAACTATGCCATGTAAATAAGTATCGAAAAAGAAAGAGAAAGAGAATATGAATAAGACACTGGTAATATTCACACATGATTGCAAAATCCAATGAAATCCAAAAGATGAACCAAACAATAGAAAGTCTGTTGGTCAATGTACAAAGAGTTTCTACTTTTCTGGAGAGCAATATAGCCACAGTCTCAAAAGTGTTAGAATTTTTCAATCCCTTTGACTCAGCAATTCCATCTCTAGAAATTTGTGTTAAAGGAATAATCATGGGATTACTCAAAATATAACAACAGAGTTGTTTTTTCCAAGATTTTTAAAAAAATACCAAAATGGGTACTAAGTAATTGTCTAAAACCAGGAGATGGGTTGAATTTATCTGGTACAACCACATATTGTAATATCATGTGTATAATAAAAAGTATTTTGTAAAGGAATATTTAATACAGTGACCTAAGACATAGTTTAGTAAACATTGATTGGAAAAATGAATAATATTGGATTTGATGCATAAATAGGAAAAATGAATATGTATAGAGCATGTTTTCATTTTTATAAACAACATACATATAACTTAATTATATAAGTTGTTACCACAGTATATCTTTTGGTGTTGGGAACTTTTAAGACTAATTTTTACTTCCTTCTCTTTGCATGTCTTGATTTTTAAAAAATTTTCTGTGATGAATATAATTATTTCCGTATTCAGAAAAAAAATACATACATAAGGAAACATATATAAGGCTACTAAATAGTTACTACTAAGTAACTTTCAAGTAACAAGTTGAGTAAATTGAAACAATTTAGTTGAAAAAATATGAAACTATAGTCCTTGGCAATGTACATACAGAGGGACAAAACTGTTATAATCATTGTAGATTTTATTTCTTTTTTTAAAAAATATTTTATTTATTTGACAGAGAGAAACACAGCCAGAGAGGGAACACAAGCAGAGGGAGTGAGAAGGGGAGAAGCAGGCTTCCTGCTGAGCAAGGAGCTTGATGTGGGGCTCGATCCCTGGTCTCTGGGATTATGACCTGAGCCGAGGGCAGTCACTTAACCAACTGAGCCACCCAGGTGCCCCAATCATTGTAGATTTTAAATAGTATTTAGATTCTGATCTCATAAAATGATAAGATAATAATTATGAATCAATATTTAAAATTTAATATGACTATCAAACAATAAAGTAGAAATTACTTGTTATCACTCTATAACTTTTCTGTGTATTGGCTTCAGATCTGACATAGCTAAATGGAGCATTAGACAATTATGTCTCATCTATATGATTAATTCATCCAAATGTTAGGAATTTAAAGCCACAATCTCATCTGAGTCTAAAACAAGCAATTAAACTTGTCTTCATGTTACTAATGAAACACAGCCTAAACAGAATTTAAATAGCTTCACCCATATTGAATAAAGCAATAGGTTCAGTTGCAGTCAGAATTAGGAAAGAAATATGTTAGAGTAAAACACAACATTTTTTAAAGCCATGCTGTCCAAGACAGTAGTCACAAGACACATGTGGTGATTCAGGACTTACCATGTGGTTAGTCCCAATTAAGGTGTGCTGCACGTATAATATGCAGACCAGATTTCAAAGACTATATGAAAAATAGAATGGAATGTATCTCATTAATGATTTTTAAATATTGATTATATATTGAAATTCTAATGTTTTGAACTATTGAGTTAAGTGAAATATGGTATTAAAATAAATTTCATTCTTTAAAAAAGGATGCAGCCTTTTAACATGCAGTTCACATCTGTGGCTTTCATTGTACTCTATTCAACAGCACTGATCTAGTAGTCAATGCAAAATTTAGTGACACAACTGATAGATGTAAATGCTTGAAGTAGAGTGGTGTGAGGGAAAGCTTTCAATTCAGATGAGCAGAAGAAACTCATTCCTGCTCAGGTATCTGCTAGCTCAGAAACTTGGAGAGTTTGTTCAAGTTCCACTTAGTTACAGTTTCTTAATTTGTAAAGTCGTTTTTTTAAATAGGCTGTATTGACAGTTAAAATGGAATGTACCTGTCATGTCATATAACGAGTACTCATTAAATATCAATAGTATCCCCTTCACTCTTTAACTTAAATTTTTAAAAGTCTGTGTTTTTCCTTTACAAATAGAAAAAAGCAGGTATGCTAAACTTATTTATAATTTTACCTCCTGAGGATAACTATTGTTATTGTTGGTTTGGATAAATTTCCAGTCTTTTTTCTGTAGCTTTATAGATGTAGATATAACACTTTCAGAGGGAAAAGGGAAAAAAAAGGAGAGGAAGAGAGAACCCACTATTTTGCGGTCTAATTTCTAATTGCATAGCAAATTACTGCAATTATTTGTGCCATTAAAAATTGTTTAATATAATTATTGACAGTGTGGTAGTCCATTACATGGATATGTAATAACTAATAGAGGTAATCCTCTAATTGTTGGCTATTTTGTCATTTTGAAGATTTTGCTATCATTAATGAAAGGCAAAAAACAATGTTGAATATCCTTGAGGCCAACTATTTATTTCACTTCTATGATTATTTCCTTTAGGAATGCCCATTTCTTCCATATTTTTAACCTGGGATAATTTTTTTAATGTTTTACCAAAATTTTATAGGTAAAAATCTCAGCATTTTTTTAAAGATTTTATTTATTTATTTGCCAGAAACACAGTCAGAGAGGGAACACAAGCAGTGGGAGTAGGAGAGGGAGAAGCAGGCTTTCCCGCTGGGCATGTAGTTCAATGCGGGGCTAGATCCTGGAACACTGGGATCATGACCTGAGCCGAAGGCAGATGCTTAGTGACTGAGCCACCTAGTGCCCCACATCAGAGCATTTTAAAAATTTTTCATTGCTTTGATGAGTAGAGAGATTTTCATAATTTTTTTTTTATCATTTGTGTTTGTAATTACTACCCAGAGTTCCATAGACTGCCACTCTGACATCTATTCACCTCTCTGTACCTTCACGATGCATGGGCATCTCCACCTATTACTATAGTAGATGAAGTATCTGTTTGTTCCTCTACTTGTGGACCAAATCCCAACACTGGATTAATCTTATCAGTACTATTTCCCCCATTTTAAGCAAAACAAAAAACAAATCAACAACATGAGTCTGGCCCTACTTTCTTGCTCTCCTTTACATGGAACGTCTCAGAAAAGTTGCCTGTACTCATTGTCTTCAATCCTCTTTTCCCATTCACTTAAATTCAACCTAATTAGGCATTTGTTGCCACTTCTTCAATGGAAGTAGTCACCAGTGACTCAACAGTTGTTTATCAACTAGAGCAAATCATCAATCATTAGTCATATTTTATTTGACTTAGCAGCATTTATTCAGTGATCAGCCCTCCTCAGCTCACACTGCTGACCACTCCCTCTCTACCTGTTTTACTGGACAGCACAGTTTCTTGGTTTTCTTCCCATCTTGTAGACTTCTCTCAGCAGTTGGTTACCCTTCCCCTTGCTGGTGCTTTAATGTCAGCAGATCTTAAGGATCTGCCCTTGTTCTCTCCTTTATTTCTTCACTCACTACTTCAGTGGTCACACAATTTCATGGTGATGACTCACAAATATGAATCTCCAGCTCAGATCTCTCTCCTGGACTCCACAGTCATATAACTGATTGCCTTCACAAAAGCTGTGCTTGAATATCTGAGGGCAACTCAAACTCAGTATGTCCAAACCTATACACCTGGTCTTCCAGCCCAGCCATACTTTTCTTAGTCTTCCCCATCTCATTTGATGGTAACTCCAGTCTTAGAGTTTGCCTTGCTTGGCTAATAATTCAGATTGTATATTTACTTAGATCTTATGTTTGTTTAAATGTAAGAATTTGTATGTGGATATGTGAGGATAAACCTAGAAATAATGGCTATAAGTTTCTAAATTCAACCGTCCTCATTGTTAGTATCACTGAAGCCCACACCTACTTTCTTGTTATAATTGTTTCAGCTAGAAACTACGCAGTGTGGTGGTGTTTGAGGTTACATTTTTTAATACTTTTGGAGACTGAAAAATCTGGGTTTTACAGGATGAAGGAGTGAGAGTCACGTATGAGAGGTTTTCTTTCTTTGCTGGGTGTGAAATCAGATTAATCTTGAGTAAACCAAATTGGAGAAAATGGAAATATAGCAGCTTTACAGATTTGTATCCAGGACAATTGACATATGTTATTTTTTAACCTGGATAATACAGATAGAATTTATTATTAACATAATAAAATATGTGTAGCTATAAACAAAGACAAGATTAAAATTACTATGGACAGGATCACCAAATTTTGACAAGAGAGGAATTATAGTGCCTATTTTATATATCAAATCAATTGCTCCTAACAAGCTTTTTCCTACTCCTTGTACCTTGAGGTCCAGTCATTTGATGACACTGTATCATTAGAACTGAGACTAGGGAGAACCAATAACGTAAGAAATTATAATCACCATGCTCAGGGTTATGTTTATCTGCTACACTAGTGCCTATACAAGAACATAAAGTTGAATATTGATAATATCTAAAAAATAACAAACTTCTCTAAAAAAGATAACCATCAGTCTTCTAATCCACTCTTACAATTTCTTACTGACTACTTAGAGTTGGTTGAAGGTGATATTATAGCATTTTTATGTGGCATTTAAAATTTCAAAAGCCTGAGGCACCTGCACTGCTCAGTCATTAGAGTATGCAACTCTTGTTCTTAGGGTTGTGAGTTCAAGCCCCACTTTGGGCATGGAGCTACTTAAATAAATAAATAAATAGAGAGATGGATAGATAGATATATAAATAAATAAAATGTCAAAAGCCCTCAATGGTTAATTAAATTTTTCCTCATGCTATTCCAAAGAAGTAGGCTAGTTTTATTTTTCTTGTTTTTGAATCTGGAAAACTGAGTCATAATTTCTATATAACTTTATTCACTTCAACTTTATTGCACTTAAAAATGTTCTTGTTTCCCTGAAATGAAAAATAAAATGGTACACAGAAGCAGGTTCTGGCTCAGTAGGCTTAGAAAAAATAGAGCATATAGTGTGTTTGAAGATGATCTTGTCTTTACTGATTGTATACATTTGAGTTTGAGCTGGTTTTGTTCATTTCTGGGCCTTTGCCTTAAAAATGGCCCTGGCGACACCTGGGTGGCTCAGTCATTAAGCGTCTGCCTTGGGCTCAGGTCATGATCCCAGATTCTGGGAGCAAGCCCCACATTGGGCTTCCTGCTCAGCGGGAAACCTGCTTTTCCCTCTCTCACTCCCCCTGCTTGTATTTCTTCTCTAGCTGTCTTTCTATCTGTCAGATAAATAAAATCTTTAAAAAAAAAAAGACCCTTGATGTTGAACACTTGTCAGGTGCCAATCATCTGAAGGATGTTAGTGTAGATGGTGGTCTCTGTACACATTGTATCTACATCTCTTTAATCTCTATATCCTTCATAGCACTTTCCTTCCAAAGCAATATAAGGATGCCATATTTTAAAAAGCCATTTTTCTTTCCTTCAGTTAGCTATCAAATATGGTATCTTTGACTGTAAGGAAGAAAATCCCAACCCACGTCAATGTCACTTGAACAACAGTAATTTCTTTTCTTATTTCCCATAAAGTGCAGAAGTAGAGAAGTCCAAGCACAGTGAAGTCTTGTTTTCTGCATTCTCTTGCCCTGCTTTCCTGCAAGGTAGATGACTTCCTGCAGCAATTCCCACCATAACACTCAGGCAGAGTGCACTTCTTTCTTGTAAGCTAGGAAACCTTTGCCTAGAAGACTAGTTCTTACATTTCATTGGCCAGGATTGCATGTTTTTTTCATGCTTATACCAAACACTGGCTAGAAGAACAGGAAGCTTGTGAATGGATGCTTGTAAAGGGTTTAAAATCAGTCAAGATTCTTCTTCAGGGCTGGAGATGGTGCTCACCTTTCTTAGAGTGGAGGCCCTATGGAGGAAGGTAGATCTTGAATAAAATTAGGATTCTGATGGGCAGAAGCTGGAGTAGGGGCAATGTTTGCTACAATTACCTTTTCCTTACACTTCTTATGATGAATATAATTATTTAAAATCTAACATATGGAATGGTTGAACCATTATGTGTTACTTTTAGCAGGCTGTTTTATCTTGATCATACGATCTTAATTCCACTGGGAATTATATTGCTTCTTAAAACTGTGTTGGTGGATATAGGGACAAAGGATGGTTTAGGAGCCTTGCCATCATCCCAGCTACTCCACTTCTATAAAATATACATTCTAAGTAAACAATTGAGCTTTCTATGACAACTACTCCTTCTCAAAAAAATCTAAGAAAAAACAGTGTACTTGCTCTGTCAGTAGCAATTGCAGCTTCCAAATAAATCACTTAACCTCCTCTTCTGACCAGATTCATGCCCCTAAATCCTTCTATAAGAAATTCTGGAGTCAACAATTTTAGAACCCTACATTATTTTCACTTTCCTGTGGCTCTCAGGATACTGTGGCTTTGGATGGTGATGCAAATTCTGGCTTTATTCTATGGACAATTTTCTTGTTGATTCTTTTTTTTTTTTAAGATTTTATTTATTTGACAGAGAGAAACACAGCAAGAGAGGGAAGACGAGCAGGGGGTGTAAGAGAGGGAGAAGCAGGCTTCCCACTGAGCAGGGAGGCCGATGTGGGGCTCGATCCCGGGTCTCCTGGATCATGACCTGAGCTGAAGGCAGTTGCTTAACCAACTGAGCCACCCAGGCGCCCCGTGTTGTTAATTCTTTAATTCAGTGGATTTTGGCCATACATCTACAACCGATCTTAGCCAAAAAGCTGAGAAGTGATGGCCATACTTGTGAGAGCCTACCTTATTCAGTTCCCACCTAAGTAGGCAGACTGGGCAGAGCCTGAGGACCCTGGAGGTAAGAACTGTGAAGTAAGAATGGGTTTCCTGGAAAGACAATGTACTCACTAAAATAAAATCCAGGAAGAAGATTCTTTGGCCAGAAATAAGTCTAAGGCTAAGGAGCCCCCTGTAAATTATATTTGGATAATGAGAGTGTGGTGGGATGGTAGTTGGATGGGGTGACAGTTTCAGGAACTAGGCTGATTAGAATCAGTGTTTTGGTCTGATTTGGAAAGACAACATTAAAAAGTAGAGTCAAGTTGTATATCCTAGAGAGTCAGACCCAATGTAGCCAAACAAGCCAATTACATCAGAGCTGTCTTCTAGTCACATCAATCCACCAGTGGTTCATTACAATCCTGCTCTTAGTGGAGAGAAATGCTAGATGTCTCCTGCCTCTGTTACACTAGAAGAGTCAAGAGTTTTTCTTCAGACCAGATTCACTATGGCCAGTTGCCAATCTTGAGCTAGCTGTTAGATGTATCAGGCAGCTTCAGGAGGTATTACCATTTTGCTGGAAACCTCCCTTCACTCTGAGAGAGTTATAAAACAACTTTCAGCCATTTGTGAATACAATGCTTAGTTTCATAGACTTTTCTTTGCTGTTAAAGTACTTGTCACCTATTTTGCCACCATTGGCTGTCTCTCTGCTTTTCCCCCCACCACAAATGTGTGTTGATGTCATAGATCCAGAACCAGAAGGAAGCAACTTAAGCATGACTAAGAAGAAAATTGGTGGTTGAGTTAATTGTGAGTCAGTTTAGGGTTTTTGAAATGATTCAGACAGGTAGAATTAGGGACACAGTCAGCCTTGGTGTAGTTAGATAGATTCTTATAGCTGTCATTCTCCTTTTCTGAATTACCAACTTTGTCTCACATCCTGGGATATCCTGATAAAATTATATCGTGGAACTTCATTATGGGGTGGGGATGGTAGGCGGGGACTGGTAGATATCTCACACTTCTGTCTGGAATTTCCTGAAGTGTTAGAAGTGCCCAAAAAGCCTGAAAACTAAAATCTTGGTGTGCTATTATAAAGATGAAAATTATGAGATAGTTTAAATTATAAAATTTGGATGGACAAAAAGAATAGAAATTGCACACACCTGCCAAAGATTTTTTTCTCTAAAGATAATTTAAAAATTACAAAAGTTTAGGATAATTTTAAAGCCTTCTTTAAATGTTTTTAAAATTATGGAGTCACTTTTCAAATTCAGAAAGTAGGTAAATGATCAGCAAGGTTTTCAATAGCTATATACTTAGCTACTTCTGTCACTGGAATCACCAGCAAGGCAATTAAATTAAACAGGAACTTTGAAGATAAAGCTAACCTTAGGGGCGCCTAGGTGGCTCAGTTGTTTAAGCAACTGCCTTCCGCTTAAGTCATGATCTGAGGTCCTGGGATCAAGCCCCACATCAGGGTCGGTCCATGCTTGGTGGGAAGTCTGCTTAACCCTTCCCCTCTGCCTGCTACTCCGCCTGCTTGTGCTCTCTCTCTCTCTGTCAAGTAAATAATAATTTTTTTAAATGAAAGCTAACCTTAGTTATTTTATATAGCTTAGCTACTTTACATAGGTTTTTCTGTACAACAAAAAGACACTTGATTAGGAAAGATAAATGTCCAGATTGGAATTTAGAAATGCAGATTTATTAAATTTGATTTTAGTTTAGAGGCTAAATAGGAAACAGCTACTTTGTTATTGTGAAGAGGCTGTTATGTTTGAATATTCCTCTTAGATTTTTACTATCCAGAAGACTCAGTATATATATATGATGGTGGGAGCTTTCTCCCTCACAAACAGCATCGTAATGGAGATGTATGACTCTGCTATTACTATTGCTGATATGAATAATTGCCTCAAAATTGAAGCCTTTAGTTCTAGAAACTGCTATAAATACTCTAAAATAATAATACCGTGAGTATTTATGTATCATTTTAAAGTATGTTTTTTGTTTTTATTCTATGTGTGCTAGAAAAATGACTTACAATTTGTGTAATTGTGGTAATTGGAAAAGCTGTCGAAATGTGAGGTTTCTAAAATCAATAAGAAGAGCAAAATGGATGTGATCATTTGTGGCATACTTGGTTTGAAATAGTTTTGATGTTATATTATCATTTTGTATGTTTAAGTGGTTTTAATGTTGTCACTATAATGGCACGTAATTAATACATTCACACAATACGTAAAAATGCACTCAGTGCCACAAATTCTCCTGCTGCTACATTTATTTATAGCAACGTACACTGCTTGATGTGTGCTTTTATTTGAAAAGCATTTTTGTAAATGTTTGCCATTTGCACTTTCTCTTTGAGTGTCGCTGAAATCTTGCACCACCATTCAGTATGAGAGATCATCAAAGCAATTAGCTTAGAAGTACTTCTCCATTTACCAAAGGATTAAAATTGTTTTTTGAAAATTGTCGGTAAAATGGCTTAGATAGTATCTTAAGTCAGGTTCTGTAAAAGCAAAGCTGAGACAGGAATTGTAAGAACAAGTGATTTGTTGGGCAATGCTCCCAGGAGAAGAATGGTAAGGAAGAAAGAAAGAGGAGGGGAAAATGGCTCTGCATGGAGGGGAGCTCAGTGGAAACAGCCTGCAGTTTGCTTCCACAGTGAAACTCTAGAGCATGAATTGTATCACGGAGTTTGTTCCTTCACAGAGGCAAGTGGGTTGGCCTTCTGTTCTCCCACATCAGCCAAACATTAGTTGCAACTGCCCTCAAAAGTGGGTAAGAGAGAAGCCTCCTAGGTGAGGCAGTTCCCATTTACTCTGGGGCAATTCTCCAGAGAAAGGAGGTGCATCTGCGAATTATCAGCATCTTGGTGATGGGACTTCTAGCTAATAAGGGAGATCTGGCATGGCACCAGCAGCATCTACCTAATAGATGGATGACAACTTAAAAAAATGGGCAATTTGTTGACCTCAATTCTGTTATTTTCCCCTCCTCAACACTCACCCCACCACATATATTCACATTTGTACAAACCATGTTCAAATTCTTTTGATTAGAGAAACAGTTTAAAAGCATAAATGAAGACATGGACCTCAGGTCTATTCTTTTTGTTACTTGTGATGTAGTAATAGAGAATTTATGTGACTGACTTTGCTATTAAAATGCATTTTGGGGTGCCTGGGTGGCTTGGTTGTTTAAGTGACTGACTTTGGCTCAGGTAGTAATCCCAGAGTCCTGGGATTGAGTCCCACATCGGGCTCCCAGCTTAGCAGGGAGTCTGCTTCTACTCCTCACTTTCCCTCTGTCATGCACTTTCTTTCTCATTCTCTCTCTCTTTAATAAATAAATAAATAAATAAATAAAATCTTTGGGAAAAATGCATTTTTGTTATCGTGAACAAAAATGAGTTCAAGAGAGAACCTTTAGGTATTGTTCATGAAGACTTGAGGGTATTTTAAATGCCAAGTACACTCAGACCACTGTTTCTGTAGGGTTCATACACCTGTATGAAAAGCTTTGCTTATAGAAGCCTTTGACTGTCTCTGCATTCATACCTGATTCAGACAGAAGCAATACACTCTGTATTCAATGAATGAACTCACCTCATTATTTCTCTGCAATAGATTATTATGTCATACAGAAGAACTGTGGAGTATGCTTCTTCTGGTAGAACACTTTCAACCCTCTTTTTCTTCCCATTATAGAGCTGTTAGTGAAGGTTATCTTCTTTGAAAGAGAATTTTTTCTTTTTTGCCACTTACCAGAATAATAAAACACTTTACAAAAACTAGGTAACCTTGTATGAGGATGGTGGCATTCCCATTAGTATCACTGATTGAAAGAGGTTTTTATTCTATTTAAAATTGTCAAGTATTTTAAAAGGGCATAGAAGACATTATAAAAAATTCTTTGAATTGCACTATTAACTTTAAAGTAGAACATTATTGATATAGTAGAAATAAACAATAGCAAGTCTCTATTTTGGATCAAAGAAATACTTGTTGCTAATAATATTCACTCTGATTACATCTGTATTTGATTATTCCAATTTATTAAATAGGAATAACAATATGCAAATAAACCCAGAATAATAAAGAGACATTAATTCAGTTTAGAATTCAAGCTCGTATTGCCCCCTTCCCACTCTGCAAAGGGCTTTGCTAATACCTTGCATGGAACATAAACCAGGCCAGTGCCTAGGAGTGCCCTGAAATGAAAAAGGCACAGGATGGACATTTTATTAATTAGGGCCTTGAAGAGCTACCGTTTACAAATGATTTCTTCCGTGATCTGAAATCTAATGCCATTGGTAATCTTCTCACTAACATTATCTAGTCTTAATCCCACAAAGTGAGAAATTGAGAGGGTAAATTAATGATAATTTTAAACCTATTTTAAAACGAAACCTTAAATAAGTGCTTTCATCAGGCCTTAATTTCCTTTGTGTAATTGTTCATTTAACTTTCTACATTTGTGTTTTCTTCCAGGGATAAAAATTCCTTTTTAGTTTGTATGTCTTATTTCCCAATGTTCATTTATTTCACTCATTGGTCATGATTTTTTAAATATTCTTATAGGGAAGATAGAATTAATATTTTATAAATATTATGTCATTTGACAAATTTCTTGAAATTATGCCTAGAACTTGTGGCAAGGCCAGTAAAGGATTGAAGAACCCATTGTATTAGAATCTAGAACCTTTTCTATAGCAGACATATAAAATTTGGCTAATGTATTTTTTTTTTAAGATTTTTATTTATTTGACAGAGAGAAACACAGCCAGAGAGGGAACAGAAGCAGGGGGAGTGAGAGAGGGAGAAGCCGGCTTCCCGCTGAGCTGGGAGCCCGATGTGGGGCTCGATCCCGGGTCTCCGGGACCATGACCTGAGCCAAAGGCAGTCGCCTAACCAACTGAGCCACCCAGGCGCCCCTGGCTAATGTATTTTTAAAAACTAACTCCAGACTTCATTTTATAGAATCAGTACCATTTGCTAATAGCTTGAGCATTTTGGGTTCCCTAAACTCCATGACTGCTTAACAATGTGTTGTGACATTTTTATTGCTTTTAGAAAGTTCCAGTTAAATGAAGAAGACCACTGGATTTACCAGGCTGTTTTGGATCAGTATCCTGGAGATCTCTGTAGCAGAAGAACTCTGTATCTGAACATGTTACAAAGATATTTTCCTCACAGATCTAGGCATGATTTGGTGAGTGCTGGGCCTTATAGAACAACTAGTGGTCAATAATTACTAGGCAAAATTTATATTTTTAGAATGGTGCTCTAAAAATTATTTTTTTCTACATTCTAGCAAATAATAGGCTATAGGTTGAAATTTTTCGAGTCGTATGGTCCATAAGAAGGTAGATGACCCCTCAGGCAACATTTATTCTTCTATGCTTACTTGCCCCAGAGATCTTTACTTTGACTTCCGGGGTTGCTCTGCCTGTACTTGACCTCTCTAGGTGTGTGTGCATTCATCTGCCCACCCTCAGAGGGCCTGCAATCTCTGGCTCTTGCCTGAAAGTGGGGTGCCTAATGCTCATCTTTCTGCAGAGCCTGCCACATCCCAGCCCTTCTAGTCATGGGGAAGCCAGCACTTGCCTTCGGGGCTGGCGCTTACCTATATCATCCCCACAACAACTCCACTTGATCAGATGGGTCTGAAACATGAATGCCCCAAATTAGAACTCAGATTCATGACTGAAATTGCCCTGAGAAGGGCCTGGGAAGTTATTGTTTCATTCTTTAGTTTATGAGGCCATAAAGACAAGAAAATAGAAATTAGCATGTCACCAATTAACTTCACAATGACTCACCTTAAAACATATATGTAAACAAGCACATGTAAACTCTTAACTTTTAAATGGGCCATGCTATAAAATATTACCACAGACTCGGCATTTTTGTAATTATTTAAAATTAAGCAAATAACAATACCGACAAGAATATGGAATTTACCTTAAATCAGTCATGTGTAAATTCCTATAATACACATAAGGGTGGATGAAAGAGTACTGTTTTTATTCTGTTTTACAGATAAAGTAACTGAAGCAAAGGTCACACATCTAGTATGATCATCCTCTTCTATCTCCCACTCCCCCCCCCAGTTATTTGTTTTAATTTTGATCTTCATTTTATAGCAGATACCTATTATGTAAAAAACATGTTATATAATAAATAATTCACTCTATATTTTTTAAAATTTTAATTTATTAAATTAGATCTTTCTTTTTATTCCCTGTTGATTCTGTATATTTCTGTGACCAGCTATGATTTTTTAACTTTGTAAGTTTTTGTATTTACCTATTAACACAATAAAGATTTTTATACTCACTTCTTACATTGGGTTGATTAGTATGCATTTCTGCATGGTGTATGCTTCCTTTCTTAGTGTTTGGCAGATTTTAAGTATATTTTTGGCTTTTGGGAACAAAGCTCAGAAGTTTCCAGAACACATTTTAGTAGATGATATTTGGTTTAACTGAATCCATAGCCTGCTTCATCATATACCTAATTAACCATAACTAGATTATTATTTTAAAACAACCTTATCCTCTTTGCTAGATTCTTTTCTCACACTACTTAGGGGTTAAGTAATGTATCAAATTCAGAGATGTGGTCTATACTGGCACGATAAAGAATTATGTAGGTCAGTAGCTATCAATTTCAGGAGACACAACTTTATATATATATATAAAGTATATATATATATATATATGGAACATTTCAGAATCACCTACAAAGACTTTTCAGACAACTCAGGCAATCTCCTTTCCTGCTCTTTCCTGCAAGACCCTTGAGATCTCTTGTTGTTGGGATTCACTGCCAACAGGAACTACTAGTTACCCATGTGAGACTTTCATGTCCATCTGGACTGCAGGATGGGAAGAACTAATATTATTGCTTTCAAGCTTAGACATCCTAACAACTGAATATTTCAGGAATCAAGGGCAAACTGAGTTTATGGGATTATAATAGCAATTTCTGTTTATTAGGATGTGTCTAAGTGAAGCACTTGAAGTAATTGTTAAAATACCCAAGCTAATTTAAAGATGGAGTATTTTTGAAGTTACATAAAAAGGAAGTAATACTTTCTGTAAATATATTGACTGCCATGTAGACGTGGAAGTTGTTTTAGGGCTGCCAATCAGACTCCATCCCATACAAGGAAACCAAGAACTTAGAAACATTAAACAACTTGTCCTTCATCACCAGTTAGCCACAGGCTCAGAACTCAGGGACTTGTACCTGGTCCAGGTTGCTGCATTTACTATTAAGATGTTTGTCCCCAGTTTTTCAAAATTACTGGTTATGATTCATTTTTGTAACAATGGCATAAAGCATAGGCTCAGTTTCTTAATAAGTGTTTGCCATCTGTTATCTTTTCAGGTGGAACATGAGAAATATTGTGATCAATATCGCTTTGCCAGGGAGCAGCGAAGGATTCTGATATCAAATTGGAATAAGAACAGGAGAGACTTTATCCAGAAGGCTGTGCTGACCCTCGCTGAGGCCTGTGCAGCACACGCAATGGAGGACACATTGGTTAAGGACAGGAGAAAGCAACAGGAACTGTGTGCTCATCTGAAAGCCAAGGTGAGATGCTCTGCTGACTGTGTTTCAGGATTTTTCCTGGAATTCATTTAAGAACCCACTATCCTGTTGGCTCAAACCCAACCTAAAGTTCAGTTTCTTTAAAAACTTTATTTTGAATAAAATTGCTAGTTTGAACCATATGAAATTGCAATTGTTTTAGATCAACAGTAGTCAACAATCAATGATTTCTTCTGGTTCAAGTGGAAGTTACCGTAACAGATCAATGTTTAAATTTGGATTGAGTGATATCCATCACAAGCTACAAATGCCGCACACTAGAGAGAGGTACCTGATGAAAATGCAGAATGTAACTATAGAGTAAAGTCTCATTCTGGCTCAAAGACTCTTGGACCTCTCATTCATATTAAAGATGTAAAAAAAAGGTAAAATTATGAAGAGGAGACAAGATTTATAAAGAGATATGTTGGGGACAGCTTGATGGGCAAAGTGAAAGGTGGAGTGGATGGGGCATTTCTCCCTCAGACCCAGTGAGGGGGCCTGCTGGATGGCTTGGAGAGGTTAGTGGGGAACCCCTGCAGTTAGAGCTTGAGGATTGGTGTCTGAGTGTCACAGGGGACTAGAGGAGTTGCCTTGATGACAGAATTGAAAACAAAGATGGCTGCTGTTTTGGGATTAATTGCATTCCCATACATGAGTCCTGGAGGCCCTATGTGGATATAGCCTCCCTGCAATTATGGCAGGGCCATTAAATAAATTGTTCTGAGGTACAGCATACCTACAGTAAAGTATACAAATCTTTATTTTTATTATTTTTAAAAATATTTTATTTATTTAGTTGACAGAGAGAGTGCATAAGCAGGGAGAGCGGCAGGCAGAGGGAGGCAGGCTCCCACTGAGCAGGGAGCCCAATTCGGGACTTGATCCCAGGACCCTGAGATCTTAACCTGAGCCGAAGGCAGATACTTAACCAACTGAGCCATCCAGGCACCTCTGCAAATCTTTATTTATTGATAAATGACAAGGTAGGAGAATGATGACACAGTAAGAAATTTTATTCTATTGGTAGAAAAAAATAATCTGCAATTAATAGTGATATCATAGCAATTAACAGCATATAAAAAGAAATCTCTTTTAATACATTAGAGGAAGAATGCCTGCTCTGCATTTTTTTAAACAAAAAGATACTATATTGGGCATTGCATAAACTTGGAACCTAGAAGGAATAGAAGCTGCATCAAACCTGAACTGTCTACCATGGACTACAGAGCTAATGCACATTTCTTCTCCATCTGCAGCTGATAAGAAACACACATGGGTCAGGGACCAGGACAAGTCTCTATATACTCCATAGTCTGTTTATATTCCTTTTGCGCACAGTATCATTAACCTTTGAGCTATGCCACGGGGAATATTTTCTTTTTATTGTATTGTGTTGAGGTAAACATGCAGTAAAGAGCAGAGAAGGAAAGTGTGTGACTGAATGAAATTTTACAAATACATACTGCCCCATGTAAAAACCACTGAGATGGAAAGAGAACATTTCCTGCAGCTTGGGTTCCCTCCCATGTCTCTTCCTAGTCTATACTACCCGTACTCATAACCACTATTCTGAATTCATTGCTGTAAATTTGTTTCTCTTATTCATGAATTTCATTTAACTCAAATCATACGGTATATCTCTTTTGTACTTCTTTCACTCATCGTATCTGTGAGTTTCATTCTTTTTGCATATTGCAATTATTTGGTTTTCCTTATTGCTGGGTAGTATTTCATTAAACCACAGTTTATTTATAGGCTATTACATTAACAGAAATTCATGTTATTTCCGGGTTTTTGCTATTATGATAATGATGCTGTGAGTACTCTTGAACATGTCTTATGGTGGACATATGCACTCATTTCTATAGAATTTATACTTGGGAGTGGGATTGCCGGATCAGGGGTGTTCAGCTTTGGTTAATACTGCCAAATAGCTTTCCAAAGTGGTTTCAGTTGCTCCATGTCCTCGCTGACATTGAATCTTTACAGTCAGCTACCTTCCTGTATGTGTGGTGGTGCTTCAACAGGTTTTCATCTACATTCAGAACAGATGATGAACATATTTTCACGTGCACATTGAGTGTTGGGATATCTGCTCTTGTGAAATGTCCCCTTAAGACTTTTGCCCATTTTTCTATTGGGTTGTCTGTTTTTTCTTATTCAATTTGTGTGTTCTTTATAGATTCTATTTGCAAATTCTATTTCCTTTCTTTCTGTGATTTTCACTCTTTTAATGGTATCTTTTTTTTTTTTTTAAGATTTTATTTATTTGACAGAGAGAAACACAGCCAGAGAGGGAACACAAGCAGGGGGAGCGAGAGAGGGAGAAGCAGGCTTCCCGCCAAGCAGGGAGCCCGATGTGGGACTTGATCCCGGGTCTCTGGGATTATGACCTGAGCTGAAAGCAGTCGCTTAACCAACTGAGCCACGCAGGCACCCCTAATGGTATCTTTTGAGAAACAAAAGTTCTTAATTTCAAGGAAATTATTTTTTTTAATTTAAACGCCTAAGATCTAAATTATATGCAGTAAAATCACCTGTTTTAGTGTATAGTTCCATGAGTTTTAAGAAATGTGTGACATGTAACTATCATCAGAAGCAACGTATAGACTGCTTCATCACCTTTCAGAAATCCTTCATGTCCCTTTATACCCCACCCCACATCCACTTTCAGCCTTTAGCAACTACTGATCTCTGTCCTTATACTTTTGGCTGTTCTAGAATGTCATATAAATGTAACCTTATAGTATATGGACATTTGGGTCTGGCTTTTTTCACTTAGAATTAATGCACTTGAGATCTAGCCACGTTGTTATGTGTATCAATAGTTAGTTCCTTTTTACTGCTGAGTGGTATTCTGTGGTTTAATCACAGTTTATCCACTCACCAGCTGTTTTCACTTTTTGGCAATTAGTGTTATTTTGCTTATGGTGGGAGTAGGCTTTAGGCTTTCCCTGTGAGCCTGTGCCTGACAGAGACTTGCCACTGGTTTTTCTTACCCTTAGATTCTTATTAGACACTTGCTGGCCTGTGTGTAATAAGGGGAGAGGCATTCTGCTTTTTTTGGTTCAGCCTCAGTTTTAAGCAGGATTTTTTCACTTGGTCTTGGGGCCAGAACCTACTTGGTGATCTTGGCCTCCTCCCCATGGCAGACACACTCTGCCCTGTGTTTTGGTGGTTCTTGTGTGGGAGACAGCTTCCCCCATGACCCCAGGAGAAGAGGGTATCTTTGTTTTTTGTGTTTTTTTCTCCCAGTTGTGATAGGTCTACACTTGTACCTTGGTGGGTTCCCTGCTTTACATCCCTCCCTACCCCCAATGTCTTTGGTTCTATAGGGCTTTGTTCTTCTTTTTTAAAGATTTTATTTATTTTTAGAGAGAGAGAGAGACAGAGAGGGTGAAAGGAAGGAAAGAGGAAGAGAATCTCAAACAGACTCCCCACTGGGTACAGAACCTGGATAAGGTTGGGGGGCTCTATGTTATAACCTTGAGATCATGACCTAAGCCAAAACTAAGAGTTGGCCACTCATATAGGGCTTTTTTTTTTTTCTTATTTCTTAGACCTGTATAATGTAAGAATATTCCTTTGCTCACCTCCCCTGACCCTGATTTTTTTTTTTTTGAGCTTTCTGTGGAGAAAAGCCTGTAAGTGGGTATAAATTCCCCTGTGTTTGTAACTTCCATGGATTCTATACTCTCTGCTTTATGACAATAGCAAATCATAAAAATTTAACTGTTGACTCATTGCAGAGTTTTAGTGGCAGTCTTCTTACCCACTTACATAGTGGCCTTGTCTTTCCTAGGTGCTCTGTCTCAAAATAAGTTCGTCCCCATATCACCTCTCTCCTTGGAAACATCTACCTTTCTTTAAATCTCAGGCCTGTGTGCCCTGTGGCCTCAGTCCTCTGATGGGTTTGAGAAGAGTTCTGATATAACTTTACCTTGTGCTTGAAGTGGGAGGTGACATTCTTTCCAGCTTCTTACATTCTAAATGGAACCTGGAAGGTCCTCATGAAATACTGTTTATCCATCTTGTATGTGTCCTGCTTAAGAAATCATTGCATAGTAGCACAGGGTCATTTTCAAAGGCAGTCTGCCTATCTGTTGAGCACTGGGTGTCATACACAACTAATGAATCATTGAACACTACATCAAAAACTGGTGATGTACTATATGTTGGCTAATTGAACTTAATAAAAAAAAAGAATACATAAAAAAAAGGCAGCCTGCTTGAGATTTTTCTTTGCAGTAGGACTGCTAAAGTGGAGGGGACCCCCCCAAAAAGTGGGGTGGAATAGCCCTAATTGGGAACCTGATAGGTGGAAGAGAATAGCTAGACAAAGGAAAATGTAAATGACCCATATCAGGGGAATGATTCCAGGAACGTTTCCCAGCTGGCAATCAAGGCAACAAAACTTGTAGGAGGACAAGAGTCAGCATTAACCACCTGCCAGGTTTACTTGGGGACTGCAACATTCACTGGGCTAATGACAACTTTGCTGGCCTCTCATATACATCTTGTCCCCTTTTCCCTCCTACCCATGGACTCTGAGCGTCTAAGCATCTAAGAAATGAAATGAGAGGTCATCATCTGAATAAAGAGGGAAGGGTTGATTAATCTCTTGGAAATGGGGAGTTTAATTTTGAATTGACTATGTTTTGTGACTTAAAGTGACTATAGGACCCTTTGTAACCCAAAGACGAGCCATGGGTTTTGCTTAGTCTTCATCTGGTGGCAGGAGAAATATCTAAATGGGGGACAAGAGTAATGCTGTGTTTTGATTATTTCCCATGTATCATGCTGTCAGTGTATTGAGTATACTCTATGAAGTGTTCCCATATCTCAGGCATTCTATAGGCATTTTATCATATTATCTTCAGTGACAAATTCAAGATGTGTAGGAATTGCTGCAGAGTACCCACCCGTGGAAATCAGGGGCTTGGTTTTTGGAAGCAATATAATATGGTGTATCCTCAGAGACCCATGGTCACAAGAAGGTGAACAAATATCTCTGAACTTTTGGAGATGAACCCTCCAAAGAGTAAATATGAACAGAGAATGGTAGAACATAAAGTAAATTGTGATGCAAAATGGATTATATTTCCCATAGAGATGGTGTTACCATTGGAGTTTGTGTTCTTGGTCAAGGACTGAGGCTCAATAAATAATAGCTAGAAATAAAAGCATATCATAAAGGAAAAGAAATAATCCTATCAATTCTATAGTAATTTAAAATACTAAATGATGCTTATGTTTTTTAACCTGGAAGGAAACTTGGAGATTTATCCCCATCCTTCATTTTACAAGTCTAAAAGCTGGTGTCCTGAAAGATAAAGTGACTTACCTAAGGTTCATGCCAGCTCATTTGACTTGAAATTCAGTATTATCTTGGCCCTACACAGTTTTGCATATAAGAATCCTACAAAATAATAGAAGATTTTTATTATACTTTGAGCCCCACAGAATGTGAAAAATATTACTTCATTGTATCATAAATTTGACCTTTCTAAAAACTAACATGCTAGCTATAATAAACATTAATTAAATATTTATCCATACTTTTTTTCTTAGTCTTGGAATTTAAAAAGGCTTTTGGGGGATGATTTACGTATTCATGCCTTTTAAGAAAAGTGTTAAAGAAATTTTGAAATAATCACTCTCTTTCTCTCCTTCTCTGTTTTATTTTGCTTTTCTATTAGTAATGGATACTGTAGCAAGTAGAGAACTCTAACCAGAGCTGTGAGGGGAAAACAGGGAAGTAGAACTCCCATTTTCCTGCTACCACAAAGCTCGCTCTTTGATCCCTAAAAATCTAGCCGTTCCCCAGCATCCAGGCTAAACCACTTGATTTTTTAGCATGCCTTTTTTACACCGTGGATGGAGAATGGTAGAACATAAAGTAAATTCCCAGATCTGTCTTACAGTTGACTTTCTCTGCATGCATGCTGAGTGGCCAAGTGCTACTAAGGAAAAATCAACTTTACTTGGACTCTCAGTGCCACATGAGAAGCCTTAGTCCTATCCTTAGTTCACCAATTCTCCCCATTCCTCTTAATGATGTTTCAAAAGATCACCAGTCCTTTCAATACTCTTAACCTAGTGCCATATACCATCCTCTTCTAGCCCCCAGCAGACAACCCACCTCTATTTTATCAATAAAATGAAACCATGAAGTAAGGAGATAGATCCCTAATTCCTGCCCACCCTATGTCTTTGTGTTTCCTGCTAGTGCCCTCACTTTCTTCCTGATGCAAGATGTGATGTGATGCCTTCTAAGTGCTCATATCCAGTCTTTGTCTCAGTCTATGGGTCTCTAACCCATTTAACCACTTTAAAAACTTGGTTCTACTGGTTATATCCTTTTATTATTTTTCTTTCTTACCCTATGAGTATTTCCAGCCTACAAATATGGTTAAGTATTTCTTATTCAAATCAAACTTTCTCTTGACTCAAAGTCGTCCTCTAGCTCTTGGGCAGTCCCTAATCTATCTCCTTTTCTTTGAAATCAACTATTTGAAAGAAAAATCTATATTTTCTCAGGACTTCTGACTTCTCTACCAAGATCCTCTCCTTTTCCCAAGGTCGCCAGCCACCTCTCAATTAATTACCTAATCCTGTCAGTGCTCTTCCATTCTTATGCTAGTAGACCTCCTCCCTTTCATTTCTCATTGTTGACCATGTACTCTCTGTTCTAAAATATTATTTTAGCTTCTAAAATATTTTTCTGTTTGCCATATCTTAGTCTGCCTGTATATTTGTCACCATCTGCACCATCCTAAAACACTGGTACTCTCATTTTCTGTCCTTGCTCTTTGCTTTTCTCTCAGTACTTCACTGGCTCCTAACTCCACTTATGTTTTTACCTATCTTTATGTGCTTTAAGATTTATTTATTTATTTATTTGACAGAGAGAGAGAGAGAGAGAGAGAGAGAGAGTACAAGGAGGGAGAGTGGCAGAAGCAGGCTCCCTGCTGATCAGGGAGCCCGATGAAGAACTCGATCCCAGGACCCTGGGATCATGACCTGAGCCAAAGGCAGATGCTTAATTGACTTAGTTAACCCAGTCACCCACTCTCAAATCTTTTTTTCCCATCTCTGAGATGCTCTCTCTTGAACCTCATTTATCCATCTACATACTGATTATATCAACTTAAAAGTCTACAGATACCTCGAAGTCAGTGCCCAATAGGAATTTTTGTTTCTCTGCAGTAAATTCGCCCTCTTTTCTTGAAACTTATTTTAGCTTCTTCTTTTCCCTCTCTCATCCCCATAGCTATTTACCAGCTTTGGAAATTTTCTCTCTTAACTTTCTACCCCTTCCTTTCTAACAATGGCCTGCCCATTGTTCCTGGACTATTGCAGTGGCACTCTAATGGCTATGCCTCACATCCTGCCCTTCTGAATTCCCCACCCCCCCCAAACAGTAGGCAGAATGCTCTATCTAAAATGCAATTTGGGTTATGCCCTCCCTTGATGATAACTCCTCTGTAGCACCCTTTGCTTATACAATGACCAAACTTCCTGGCGTGGCTTTCCAAGTCCTCAATAACATGGACCCCAGCTCTCTTTCTAGCCTCCTTTCTTGACACACTCCACGTCACACTTTACAATTTATAAATGTCAAACTCCTTGTAATCCACTCCCCCGCTACCCCTGCCACTGCACTGTACAACATTTTGTTTCCTGACTGTGCTTTTGCTCCTGCTATTGTTGACTTTTCCCAGAATGCCTCTTCTTCCTTTGTCTGGCTAGGCCTCACTCATCTTCAAGAGTCTCCTTACATGTCTGCTACAGGAAGATTTTCTTGAGTCCTTGGTCAGATTCAGTCCATTCTTGGTTCTCCCTCACCCCTTGTACATAACTCTGACTTGACAATGATTATGGCACACTGGAAAACCTATGTTGCCTCACAAATGCAAGTGGGACCCCACCTTATTCATCTTGGTGTAACACACCCCTTCCAACTCTGCTATACCTTCACCTCCCATCCCAATCTACCAGTACCTGAAACAGTTGCTGATTTTTTAGTGATTGGAACATAGTAGGTACTCAGTAACTTTTGTTGAAGTGAGGTATTTAATAAGCCTTACACATTTTTCTCCCTTCTTCTCAATACCTCCTAATATAGTCCTATTTTCACTATCTTCTTTTGCCTGAGAAGGCTAGCTGTAGAAACAAGTATGTGGATGTGCCAAGTCATTAAGAAGTGAAGTATAAGTCTTAATTGTCAATAGTGAATATGCTGAAATCTCAAATTTGGTTTTATTTTATTTATTTTAATTTATTTTATGTTATTTTGTTTTAATTTTACTTAGTTAACATATAGTGCAATATTGGTTTCTGGGGTAGAATTCAGTGATTCATCACTTATAGGCAACACTATTGCTTATCACAAAAAGTGCCTTCTTAATATCCTTCACCCATCCATCCCATCATCCCACCCACCTTCCTCCATCAACCCCCAGTTTGTTCTCTATTATTAAAAGTATCTTATGGTTTATTTCCCTCTCTCCCTTGCCCCCCTCCCATATGTTCATTTGGGTTTTTTTCTTAAATTCCACATATGAATGAGATCATAGATATTTGTATTTCTCTGATTTATTTCACTTATCGTAATACGCTCTAGCTCCATCCTTATCATTGCAAATGGCAAGATTTCATTCTTTTTGATTGGCTGAGTGATATTGCATTGTGTATGTGTATATATATGTGTGTGTAAATATATATATATACCCTATCTTCTTTATCCATTCATCAGTTGATGGACATTTGAGCTCTCTCCATAGTTTGGCTATTGTTGGTAATGCTACTGTAAACATCAGGGTGCATGTACTCATATGTGGTTTTTAAAATAAAACCTGGTAACCTATAAAACTGAGATATATTTTAGACATGAATAAAGCTACTGGCTCTTTTCCACTCTTCTTCACTTCTTACTTTTGCACTTCTTACCCCATCTTTAGCTTATTGGCTGACCTAATCAAGAGGCCATAGTAGTTAAAGATGGGGTGGCTCAGTTGGTTAAACCACTGCCTTCAGCTCAGGTCATGATCCTGGAGTCCCAGGATCAAGTCCCGCATCGGGCTCCCAGCTCCACGGGGAGTCTGCTTCTCCCTCTGACCTTCTCTCCTCTCATGCTCTCTCTCACTCACTCTCTCTTTCTCTCAATAAATAAAATAAAATAAAATAAAATAAAATAAAATAAAATAAAATAAAATAAAATAAAATAAAATAAAATAAAATAAAAAGAAGCCATAGTAGTTAAAGAATCAGAAAGTGATGGGGTAGTATATGCTTTTTGAATAAATATCATTTGGACACCCTTTTTAAATTTTGATAATTTCTCATAGCATCAACTCCTTTCACAGTCTCCCTTCACAGATTTCAGTCTCCTTTACTGATGGAGAATAAACTTAGACTTAGGTTTTGCAAATCTGATGGTAAATTATACTGTAATTTAAAATAGAGAGTTTTTTGAGGTCCAATTCCAGTGATAATGAAACAACTATAAAAACTGAGCAAAATATTTTTTAGAAAACCTGTTTGTAGGCATTGGACAAAAATTCCATAGATAAAATTCTTGAAATAAAAAAAGCATTGGAGTTGAGCCCTGTATTTACACAATAAAAATGGTCAAACATCAAAGAAACAGCAAAAAGTAACTGATAGATAATTAAGGAATAAAACAGACTCAGAAATGATATAGATATTATAGTTAAAAGACTCCAGAAAATACATTCTAGAAATGAATGCAAAATATAATACCTCAAATTAAGAACTCATTGGATGAGCTTTTTTTTTTTTTTTTAAAGATTTTTATTTATTTATTTGACAGGGAGAAACACAACTAGAGAGGGAACACAAGTAGAGGGAATGAGAGAGGGAGAAGCAGGCTTCCCGCTGAGTAAGGAACCCAAGTGGGGCCGATCCCGGGACTCCAGGATCATGACCTGAGCTGAAGGCAGTCGCTTAACCAACTGAGCCACCCAGGTGCCCCTGGATGAGCTTTAAGAGCAGATTAGACATAGCAGAAGACATAATTAATGAACTTGAAGACAGATTAAGAGAGAGTATTCACACTGAAGCATATAAAGAGAAAATAATAAAATTAAGAACAGAATAGAGAACATAAGAGAGATATGGAACATAGCAAACAGTTTATATATATATATATATATGGAACATAGCAAACAGTTTTTATATATATATATATATAATTAAAACCCCAGAACAAGGAGCAAGAGAATGCAATAGAGGCAATATTGAAGAAATCACATCCAAGAACTTCACAAATTTGACAAAGAACATCCATGTGTATTTTCAAGAAGCTTAGCAGACCCCAAGATGGACAAATACAAAGAGAATAATACTGAGGCACATGATAATCAAACCACTGGAAAAAAAGGTAAAGAGAAAGAGTTATGTAAAGACAGATATGGCATGGAGATCCATCTTGTTGGTGAGATAAAGAGCAAAAGCAGCATCTCCTAGGTCAGTGGTTATGGCAGCAACCTCCCAATTGTGCAAGAGTCAGTATGACCTGACCAAGTCTCTGATGTGTGTTTCTGGTTGTTATTCCTGTAAGCTTAGTCTAGAGCTTGCTTTTCTAAACCTTCTGAAGACTTTGTGAACTTTCTAAAATCCTGCAATTAATATTTTCCTTCTCAAACTAACTAGGATGGATTATGATGTGCAACTAATAACTCAAACCCAGATGATGTCTGCATTCTGGTATGCTATTCTAACTTGCTGACTTGCTGACTGCAAGTTACGATGAGCAGGAGTCAGAATCAATCATGACCCATCACTTTCCTGGTCCAAGCTGGAATTGATCCTATAGAGGACCATGTTAAAGAGAGAGGTGGCTACAAAATCTTACCTATAAGTCACATGGCTTGAGTGACTATATGCCAAAGGGAAAGGATACTTTCACCACATGATAACAATCTATCAATCTCCATAGTTGTAATTCATTTCTATTTATATATCGGATATCATCTCAGGGGATTTTTCCTTGGTAATGGGAGATATAGAAAGTTTCTTCTTGGTCATTAACAAATATTCATATTACATGCTTCCTTGATTAGAAAAGAAAAAGAAACAAAGTAATTGGAAAATCTTAGATGTCTAGTTTATCACAGGAACTGGCAAGGCTTCAGTAGTTTCTGCCAATTTAGGGAATTTGTTTATGAATGTCTCGGTGTGGTCAACTGTGCCATGCACCATCAGCATAATCAGTGTTATTGGTGAATCTTTGCATTACTGGTCTCCCTGTAGTCTCCGCAGTTGGGGACATTCAGAGAAGTTCACTGTGGTTAACCATGGGTATAATATGGCAAAATCAAGAAAGCTCTGAGGAACCATAGGCATCAATACTAGAGTGATTTTTGTTCACAGAGGCAGATGGTATTTCCTCTATACAGCTGTATTATGCTATCTGTGGCTCTTGGCAGGTAGCTAATTGAAATTCCACAGGGTTTGGGGACTTGATGAATCTATGTATTAGTTTCAAGTAAAATAGACTAGACCTACTCTTAAAATGTCTTAGTTTTAAAAAGCATATTTATCTGCATTGAGCTCTATTTAATAAAGTCTAAAAGAGGCTGTACTTTTTAATGTTCTTTAAAATGAATGCCTTATATTTCAATGGCAAGTCATAAAAACATCTCATAAGATGTTTTACAAATGAGGATACTTGTGACATATATTGTATGTTTGCATTTTAGAGTGAATTTATGCAATATAACTTTGGGCAAACATAATCACAAGGACTGGGTAATTTAAGAGCAGAAGCTACAACTTGGGGTTGGAAAGCCAGCATTTTTAAAATTCCTATAAAAAAATTAAATATTTACTAGAAAAAATTTTAAGTGTGTCTCATTAACAGAATGGCAAATCCAGAAATAGACCCACACATCCATGTTTAGTTGATTTTCAAAAAGATACAAAGTCAGTTCAATGGAGAAAGAATAATCTTATGAGCAAATGGTGTGGGAGCCATTGAATATCAGATGCAAAAAGAAATGAGCTTTGATACAAACCTGTGCTTTATGTAAAAATTAACTCAAAATGGATCATTGATCTAAATGTAAAACTGAAAACTGTAAAATACTGGAAAAGACAATAAAAGAGATAATCTTTATGACCTTGGGTTGGGCAAAGATTTTTATTTTTATTTTTATTTTTTTTTAATTTTTTTTTTTAATAACAATTTTTTTTTAAAATTTATTTATTTGACAGAGAGAAACATAGCCAGAGAGGGAACACAAGCAGGGGGAGTGAGAGAGGGAAAAGCAGGCTTCCCGCCGAGCAGGGAGCCCGATGTGGGACTCGATCCTGGGTGTCCAGGATCATGACCTGAGCCGAAGACAGTCGCTTAACCAACTGAGCCACCCAGGCGCCCCAAGATTTTTTTTTTTAAGATTTTATTTATTTATTTGACAGAGAGGAAACACAGCCAGAGAGGGAACACAAGCAGGGGGAGTGAGAGAGGGAGAAGCAGGCTTCCTGCTGAGCAGGGAGCCCGACGTGGGGCTCGATCCCGGGTCTCCAGGATCATGACCTGAGCTGAAGGCAGTCGATTAACCAACTGAGCCACCCAGGTGCCACCTGGGCAAAGATTTTTTAAATGTAACACCAAATGTACTATCCCTAGAAGAAAAAGTTGATAAAATGGACTTTCTCAAAATTAGGAATTCTGGGGTGCCTGGGTGGCTCAGCGGGTTGGGCTTCTGACTCTTGATGTCAGCTCAGGTCATGATCTCAGGGTGGTAAGATCAGGCCCGTGTGGGGCTCTGAGCTTAAAGGGGCTCTGCTTCTAATTGCTTCTCCTTTTGCCCCTACATCTGCTAGCACATTCTCTTTATTTCTCTCTCTCTCTCTCTCAAATAAATAAATCTTCAAAAAAACATTAAGAATTTCTACTCATTGAAAGACACTGTGAAGATAACAAAAAGACAGGCCTCCCACTAAGAGAAAATACTTGCAAATCACATATTTGATAAAGGGCTTGTATCAGAGTTAATAGAGAATTTTCATAACTTAATAATAAGTAAACAAACAACTCAATAAAAAAGATATTTTGCAAATATGACATGAAAAGATGCTCAATATCATTAGTCAACAGACAGAGGCAAATTAAAACAACAGTGGGATATTACCATAGATCTATTAAAAAGTCTAAAATAAAAAACCTGACCATGACAAATATTGACAAAAATGTGGAACAGCTTAAACAACTTGAATCTCATACATTGCTGCAAATGTATGCAATGATGCATATATGATGCAATGATACACAAAATTATGCAATCACTTTGTAAAACATTTGTACAGTTCTTCATGCTATTAAACATACACTTACCACACTACCCAGCAGTCCTACTCCTAGATGTTTACTTATTTAAAATGAAAACCTATGTTCACACAGAAACCTGTAAGTGACCATGTGCAGCAACTTTGTCATTGCTAAAACTGGAAACAACTCCAATACCCCAATGCCCTCAATTGGAGAAGGGATAACAAACTATAATACTTTCATACAATGGAAGCATTTTATTTAGCAATAAAAGTAATGAATACAGAAATATGCAACAACGTGGACAAATCTCAAAGGTATTATAAGTGTAAAATGCCAGATGCATAAGTCTGCATACTATGTGATTTCATTTATATATATTGCAAAGAAAAAGCTATAGGAACTGAAGAATGAGGGACTTCCCTAATCAGCAGAAAGACAAGAAGGAGAAGGCCACTTCCCTTCAAGTTGACTTTCCAGGAATTGTACTCCGATTCCACCTATCTTCTTATGAACCAGCACTTACCTCAAACCTGCCACACATGACTGCAAGGTGAACAAGGTGGTCTATCTTGCCCCACCCAAGTTAGGAGGTCACTTCCATGAAAAAAGGGGAGAATAAATAAGAATGATAACCAACAAACTCTGGCTATGAGTTAATCAGCAAGGGATTTGGGGTCCCTGCCTCCCTAAGACTCTACTTCTACTTCAGGCAATCTCACAAAAGCTTCTTATCTGTTAGGACAAACACAGGGCTCTTAGAGACACACCATTCTCTTCGAGGGCAAAGTATTTCTTAGGGGAAACCTCAGGGAAAAAAATAGATTTGGTTGAAGGGTAACTATAGTCTTTAGCTTCTCTCGTCCCTTTTGGTGCTATTTACTCTTCTCTCCATTTCTCATCCACCTGCCCTTGCTATGTGCTGACCAAATATTTGTAGAATAAATAAATGAAACTTTGTTTTGAAACTCACAGGATAAACCATGTTCAATTCCTGTTTTTATAGATCAGAAATGGCTAAATATTAGTACTATCCTATGGCAGACCCATCCTAATATATAGATAAGTATAAAGTGTGCTGGCTCCTTTTACATTATATATAATGGTATATTAACAGTGCAACTTTCTCTGGAGATCTAATTTTTATATATATTACAATAGATAAATGTGTTCTTCCTCCTCCACTCCACATTGTTTCCCCTGTATTCACCTCCCACATTACATTTATTATATCTGATGCTAATGTTTGTATGTCTATTGCTGGACTCTGAACATCTGAAAGGAAAGATACATTTTTTATTCATCTTTGTATCACTAATGCCTAACGCCAGTTATAATCCATTATAGGTATTCAAAAAGCCCATGTTGATTTCATATACCACCGAATAAGTTGTATTTGTAGAAAAGTGCTATGGGAAGAATCTTGTATGCCCATTTATGTTCTCTGACAGTCTTCTTGTGTTTCATATTGTTCACATCTGGCTTTTATGTTTTTTCAATATTAATTTTTTTTTTCATTTTAAAATCAAATGGTATGGTGTGGTATTATGGTATTAACTCATGCAAGTCTTTCTAAGATAATCCCCATAGTTTCCACAACACCAGAGCTCATTCTTGTTTCTATATATACTTTTCTTCAGCTAGAAATGCAGAGAGCACATCTGTCTGCTTTCTATGTTTACCCTTTCACCCTGGAATTATTTGATTGGGGAAACTTTAGGCAGTCACACTGAGAGGATAATTGGGTAGAAAAACCTAGTCCTGATTCCTTGCTCTTAGCTCCGGATGGAACAGGAAATCTTTTAGCAAAAGAATTTCAAGTTTAAGATTAACCGTTAATAAATGGACAGATGAGGGTATCATTTTAATGTGTCATATATCTTCCTAAACCTCTTGGGGTAATAATGGAGAAATTAAGTATATTAGTTATTGAAAGGAAATCTCTGTTGTATTATCTATTGTATATAAGTATATTTCTACCTAGTGGAGCCCTTAGTTCTCTGAACACAATGACTGCTTGCCTCTTGTTCTCAAGCTGATTCTTAACCAGTGAATTCCCATTAGAACGTTTTCACTGAAGATTACTTGAGAAAATCCCCATTTTGCAAATGTCTAAAATAATGTGTATCGAGTTTCTCCTCTATTTTCTCATTATAACAAATGTTACATTGGGTTATGATGGTTCCCTGAAAGTTCTTTTTTGTAGGTGAGAGAGGCAGAGAGTAGTGAAGGGATAAAGTTGAACAAAAACTAAGAAAATGATCTGTTGGTGCCTCAGGCATTTACAATAAAGAGAATCAAATTTCTGGGCATGAAAGAACCATAAGAGACATGTTAAAAGTGTTTCTTCTGGGCTCTGTGCCTATTTTTTTACTTCCACAAAAGATGGAATTTGTAAAAGACATATGTTGAATGCCTGAGTATTTGAAAGTGACACAAGTTGCTTGTTACCAATTTCCTTAGTGATTATTACAAAAATTACTTTTTTGTGTGTATAGCATAACTTACTCATTTACTCAGTCACCAAATATCTTTGGAGCACCTGCCTGTGCCAGGCACTGATATAGGCAATAGGCATACAGAGATGACTAAGATGCACGCAAAGATCTTAGATTTCAGTAGAAGAGAACAGTGTATAAATATAGTTATGACAGAGTGTGGTAAGTGTTACAGGAGAGTATGTATGAAAATTATGGAAGCATGGAGGAGGGTACATAGCAAACAGGGAGAGGTAGCAAAAGTAAATCCTGGGAGAAGTAAGCATTTAAACTAAATCTTAAAGAGTGGTATTTATTAGCATGGGAATGAGAAGTGGGAGGACAGTTTTAACACAGGACAGATGAGTCTGTCTCCCCACAGATCAGAAACATGTTAGCATACAAAAGCATTTTGGTGTTACCTGATCATAAATTGTGGTCCAGAGTAACGAGGGGAGGGCTAGAGAGGTACGTATGTGCTAGACCTTGCAGGGATGTGCAATGTAAAGGAGCTGTAGTTGTAAGCACCATGCGTGATGAGAAGCCACTAAAGGGTTTACATAGGAGATCAAATGTTTTAAGATCAATCTGATAGTTTCAGGAAAGATGGATTTTATGGGGCATGGACGAGGGGAGGGGAGGGAAGTCAGATATCTATGGTCACAGTCTGGGTAAAAGATGATAGTGGTCTGAACTAGAGTTATGGAAATAGAGATGAAGAAGAAGGAGTAGAGGGATATTTAGAAAATTAAATAGTCAAAACTGGGTGATGGAGAAGAAAAGGGCAAAAGGCTCCCAGGTTTCTAGCTTTCATTACTGCATGGATGGGTTTTTTGGATTCATTCAACAAATATTAAGTGAATGTTAAGTATATACTGACATTTTTCTAAGTACTAGGGAGTCAAACATGAAAAAGACTCCTAAATCTCAACCCTTATATGTATCTCAGTGCTTACATTCTTTTTTTAAAATTTTTTATTTTTTTATTTTATTTTCTTATTGTTCCTTAAATTTTTTTTCCCAGTGTTCCAAGATTCATTCCCCATTCCCAACACCCAGTGCTCCATGCAATAGGTGCCCCCAGTACCCACCACCAGTCTCTCCCATCCCTCCATCCCCCTCCCTCCAAGTCCCTCAGTTTGTTTCTATGTCCAAAGTCTCTGTTGTTTCGTTTTTCTCCCTGGATTACCCTACTTCCCATTTACTTTCCTTCTCCCACTGTCCTCCAGGTTACCCCTCATTCACCGCAAGTAAGTGAAACCATGTGATACTTGACTTTCTCTACTTGGCTTATTTCCCTCAGCATAATCTCTTCCAGTCCAGTCCCTGTTGCTACAAAAGTTGGATATTCATCTTTTCTGATGGAGGCATAGTATTCCATTGTATATATGTACCACATCTTCTTTATCGATTCATCTGTTGATGGGCACCTTGGCTCTTTCCACAGTTTGGCGATTGTGGCCATTGCTGCGATGAACATTGGTGTACATATAGCCCTTCTTTTCACTACATCTGTATCTTTGGGGTAAATGCCCAGTAGTGCAATTGCAGGGTCCTAGGGTAGTTCTATTTTCAATTTTTTAAGGAATCTCCACACTGTTTCCCAAAGCGGCTACACCAGTTTACATTCCCACCAACAGTGTAAGAGGGTTCCCCTTTCTCCGCAGCCTCTCCAACACTTGTTGTTTCCTGTCTTGTTAATTTTGGCCATTCTGACTGGTGTAAGGTGGTATCTCAGTGTGGTTTTGATTTGAATTTCCCTGATAGCTAGTGACGCTGAACATTTTTTCACATGTCTGTTAGCCGTTTGTATATCTTCTATGGAGAAGTGCCTCTTCATGTCTCTTGCCCATTTTTTGATATGTTCATCTTCTTTTTGGGTGTTGAGTTTGAGTAGTTCTTTATAGATCTTGGAGAACAGCCCTTTATCTGTAGTGTCATTTGCAAATATCTTCTCCCATTCTGTGGGTTACCTCTTTGTTTTGTTGATTGTTTCCTTTGCTGTACAGAAGCTTTTTATTTTGATGAAGTCCCAGAAGTTCATTTTTGCTTTTGTCTCCTTTGCCTTTGGAGACGTGTCTTGAAAGAAGTTGCTGTGGCCGATGTCAAAGAGGTTACTGCCTATGTTCTCTTCCAGGATTTTGATGGATTCCTGCCTCACGTTGAGGTCT